>JBBBDQ010001624.1:2002500-2167500 GCA_037127315.1 Ascarosepion bandense | reverse complement strand
TGTAAACGTTCAACTATTTACAATCCGATCAATATTTACTAAACTTAAAGTAGAAATCGAAAAATGTGAGAACAAATGAAACGTAAAGCAATATAATGCGCCTCTTCGGCCTCACTCTATCTTCCGACTTCAAGTGGAATCATTACATTGAGTCAATAGATAACACTACCTCTAGGAAGTTTGGCTCACTGGCCAGGAAGATTTTTCCGCCTAAATCCATCTTGAACATATACAAATCAACCATCTGTCCGTGCATAGTATACTGTTGTTATATCTCGTCAAGCGCCCCTGCTATTCGTTTCAGTGTTCTCGACAGGCTTTAAAGTAGACTTTGTAATGTGACTGGTCCCAACCTGGCAGTTCGACCCCAGCGATTTTCTCATCGTCGGGATATGGCTTCCCTCTGTCTCGTCTACAAATATTTTAATGGTTTCTAACTGGGCCGCCTCCACAAGAATTTACTCGAGTAACGAGACTGGCAACTATGTCCCACCCTTTTACAGTTAGATCAACCAAACGCAGGTGACAATTTTATTCCATCAGCTTCTTTTCTCGCGCTTCCCGCCTGTGGAACTCACTTCCATATACTTGCTTTCCTGACGGCTACAACCGCCAAGAATTTAAATGCAAAGTCAATTCCCATTTCTTATCCACTTAACTCCAGCCCTTTCCACATCATCCCGTTTATCTTGTTCTTTTCCTTTCTCTCTACCTTCACAACTGTCTTCACTCCTGTGTTCACATTCTTCTCTTGCCCTTTTTCTTTCATCCACTGTAGCTGGTTCGTCTTTGTCTTCACTCCCCTCCTGGCTAATACTTCAACTCTCTTATGTAAGCTCCTGCATATCAGTGGCGTTAACGCCTTGATTGGGGTGAAATGATTAAAAAAACATATCTCCATGACGTAGAATTGATGTTTTCTTGACTAAAGTTAGCTTCTTTTGGCAAAGTAGAGCAATAAGTCTGAGTTTATCACTTCTCCATTTCAGGCGCTACAAAGAAAAGATTATTATATGAAAATTTCGTTGTTTTTTCTGAATGAATCAACTTCAGCCAACGAGCTGAACAATTCAAGCTTAGTCTGAGGCGACGGATGGTTGCGCTTGTATGAGGGAATATGGTTTTAATTTCCATTATTTACACTTGAACGTCTGCGTTGTGGTTTAGTAGATATCGACTCAGAACATAAAATCGAAGAGCCGATTTCGAATTCCATTTGAATTCGCAGCATTCACTTAAGCGCAAATTCCCTTGGTAAAGATATTAATTTGTCTCTTTTTCCATCTATGGACTGAATAGCAGGAAAGATTGGAAAGCCTTGGTTGGCAACCAGTCTACCGCAGAAAGTAATGGCGATTATTGCTGGAAAACCTTCTGCTGATTCGGTCATGTTTATTTCGTGTACCACGTATGCATTTAACTGACGGATTGACTCTTGAATCGTTTGAAATTAAAAATTCTAACATTTCATTTCTGCAACATTCGATTGTATTTAAAATAAAGTTCCAAGAGCCATTGAAAAAAGAGTGTTACTGGATGAAGTGTGTGATATGAACCTAAGAAGAGACATTAGGAAATGAAGATTATGAGGATATGGTGGATAGATTAAGATTGGCTCTACATTCAAAGAAGCTAAAACTGCAAGCAAGCAGGATATGTTATGCAAAGTAACTGTTCTTGGTAAGAAGCTTTCAGAGTTGAGCTCCCTTCATAGCAAAGGAATACGTAGGTAATCAGGGGGGTGTTCAGCTATGTGGAGATCTTGTTTGTAAATATTGACACAAAGTATTAAGTTCTTTGGAACGTTTGGTGTGGATTAGAGAAAGAATAGAGATGGAGAAGGGAAATTAACTCAACACTGAAAAGAGACAACCAACTTTGAACACTGTCAAGGATGGAAAGTGAGGATATGTTATGGATCTTCGCCGCCAATTTGTTGTGGAGTTGTGGCGAAACATTGCCGCAAAGTTATAGTTTGTGCCGGAAGTAAGACACGGAACAAGAAGGTAGGTTCAAACAGTGTATTATAAAAAGAAACAAGATATTCAAAGGAAGTGTTAATAATATGTAATATAGAAATAAGTAGGTCCGAGGGTATTATTACGCTCGTCATGCTAGTCACTGTCGTTAACTGCCTTTAACTGCTGTTAACTTGTTTTCATTAACTGCTCTTTAACTGGCTCTTTGGAAGCAACCCAGGTAACTATATATAACAAGGGGAAGAGTTCATTCTTCGTAGGAGGGCACCATAACAGGATATATACTTCTTAAATGTATACCTGCATTAGTTTTACTTGTATCTATAATTTGACACAGTTAAATGTCATAACTAGACTGAATCTTGCTTGCGCCAGGAAAATGTACCCGGCTTTGCAAAGTCACAATAAAATGATCGTTATCAATGAAGTTCAGTTTAATTATAAATATTAATTGGTTTGCAACGTATTACATTGTTGCAAAAGAATTACATCGTTGCAAAAACTAGTATCTGAGTAGAAATCTAAAAACAATATTTTATCTACTTACAAAAAACAAAAAAAGTCCCCATTGATTTTAACAAATGTTTCCCCCGATTGTCTTACGAGCTTGTTGATTTTATTGGGGTAGAAAATTTGTCTTTTTTGTTGGCAGAATTTTACGATGACGATTTCGACTGACTGTAGAGAATCAAATTATTCGAATTTTAAGTTGTTCGGTAAAGACGGGGAAAAGTAAAAATATAACGGGCAAAAGCTAGGAGAATAGAGTGACGTCTCTAGGGTATCTTATTTTAAATCTTACAGCTTCTGCGAGGTCTGTTTTGTTCTCTTTTGTCTTCGTAGTAGAAAATGACACCTTTCCATTTTACCAAAATAACCCGTTTTTAGGAATCAAATTCTTTCAACTGGAAAAAACATTTGAGATATCGACTTTTAAACACTTAGCAATCACTTCCCTTGAAATGTTCAGTTCATTCTCCAAGATGACAAGCAATGTTGGAAGTGTCGCCGAGGGTGTAGCTTATCGTTTCAGTTAAAAGCACCCTGAAGAAATTTACGAAACCACTTTTTGACTGTTTGAAGAGCTGGAGAACGATACAAATAAACCTAAATGTTTTTTCTCGACGCTTACTTATTTCTGAAATTCACAGAGCATAAGCGGGCGGATGGGCAACATTTCATCCTGCATTTCTAAGGCATTGATTCATGAGCAAACTAACAGTATAGCCCGGCGTTGCTCGTGTGTAATGAAAGCTTTAAAACTAATCCATGGACTCTGGACGTTGGCACGAAAGACTAAAAAGCTATAGTTGTTTCCAGTTAAAGCCAAACCGTAGACTGCAAGAAAAATGAATGGATATAAGTCAAATTTTGAAGTTTGGTGAGAATCAGATAAGAATTGCGGATTTGTATAAAGGGCATACAGACAGATAAACACACACACACACACACACACACACAAACATCTTGCCTTATATATATATATATATTATCGATTTTCTGCACTATTGTAAGAACTGCAATCTGTTTCTTATTTCTTTGTCTATGAGTGTATCAAATTTGATTAAAATCGGACCACTCCTTCTGTAACCCGATTTTTTTCGATTATCTATTTTCGATATTTATCGGGGTACCTCGACACAAAACCTAGCTTATAGTACAACTGTAAATTTTCAAGAAAATCGGTTCAGCCGTTTCGGAGTCTATAGGTAACGGACACACAGACACACAGGCACACACGCAAAGTTCCTTTTATAAAATAAGTTTAGATATCAGAATTCGACAAAGCCTGACTCGCAATTGAACAATTTAAGCTTTGACTCTAAAGTTACACCAAACATTGATTTCAAAATAAACACCAGTCAAAAATATTATAAATAGCCTGAAGTTTTTATAATCGCCTAAAAATACAGCATGGTTGAAACCCAGATTGCAGAAATAACTCATTTCCAAATGAAAAATATTCAAAAGTTCTACAATATAAATGCACTGAACATTTTTTAATACAACTGTGTACTGGTCTAATTTAAATATGAGAAAAAAACTAATATATATATATAAATATATATGTGATAGAGGCAAAGATAAACACCCCATTCTTCTCTAGAATCCCTTCGAAAGATTTCTTCTCTCATATCCTTAAATGATTGATTCTTTTACACTACACACTCACCATTGGGACAGCAATTGTTCAGTTATTCAAGTTATTAAATAAATTCGCTATGATTTCTTTCTATAGTTTTGCATTAACAGATGCTTTGTAATGATATTTGTCGAAGAAAAATTCAAAGAACTATATAAGCAGACTCAGTCAATTAAGTGCTAGACGTGATGCACCCTTGAGCGATCATGTCTCGAAAGAGACATGTCTAACTGGGTAGAATGTTTTCCCGCAGTTGGTTGTCAATACTTTCTGCGGTAGACTGGTTGTCAACCAAAGTCATAGAACCCAATCTGTCCTGCTATTTAACCCATAGCTGGAGGGATAAGAAACGTATTAATACCTTTCTCTTATATGCGCATAAGTGATTGCAGGGTGGAATTCAAACTCGGATTACCGATTTCTTGATCCGAGCCGATATTCACTTCACCACAACCATAAGAAGACTACAAACATAAAAAATCACTTGAAAGATGGAGAAAATCAGAATTCTTTTATGAATATGAAGGTAACTGGAAAGCAAGAAGAAATTGTTCGATTCTAAACTAATCATGGTATAGTTTTCCATTCCTTTCCTGCCAAACTGACAATTTACTAATGGAATTTTGGCAGGCCTGCAAAGCTATCGTGTGGAAGATTTCAACACATTATGTCTGAAGCTGTAATCATCAGACGTATTGCTGCAATATTTCTGCGAAAACTCAGGAATTAGCCACTTTAGTCTGCAGGGACTTTAGAGAACAAACCAGAGATGATCCTAAATTAATTCAATAATCTGTGTTGAATGGTGACATTTAAAAATAGCTGCTGCCATAGAAGTTACTCAAATTGCTCTAATATAAAAATACCTTCGAAGCAACATTAGATCATTGTTGAATATGAAAAACAACAACAACGAGAAAAGACGTTTTTACCGTGATGTCATGATGTGCGTTGTGGTAGTGTGGACATCGACTCGGAATGACAAAGCGGGGAGCCGATTTCGAATTCCAGTTGTATTCCCTGCATTCACTTACACACAAAAGGGAAAGGTATTAAGCCGTCTATTCCTTCCATTTATGGGTTAAATAATAGCACAGATTGGGTTCTATAGACATGATCGACAACCAGTCTACCGCAAAACGCAATGGAAACCTACTGCGGGATAATCTTCTGCCCGGTCAGAACCTGAGCGTGTATCACGTATGGGACGTAACTGACTGACTTGAAAAATTTAATGAGAATATCAGTTTAAATATTCAGTTAGATGGAGAAAATTTTTTTAATTATGACTCTTAATTATAAAAACACACACCGCTCAATATAAGTTCCTGCCAAGCAAGAAGTCATATTCATAAAACTGATAATAATTCGTCACCCCTATTCTACTGATATCATTTTCTACTGTTAGCATATGTGATAACATGATATTACGAAGCTTTTATTTTTCAGAACCAATAAAGTTCGATTTCTTGAATTAATAGAAACTTGATATTTATAAACGGATTCATTGAATTTTGCTCAGCATTGTATATATGCCGGCTTAAAATTGAAGAGGAAATTAAAACAAATTAGAGTAGCCAAATGTCATTTTGTTATGAGGTTGAAACACAAAAAGTTACCAGTGAATTATTACACTGTAACATTGCAAAAATATTTTCCAATTAAGATACTTAATTTAATCAAATAAAGTTTAGAAAAAATATAGAATATTTTTACACCGATCCAACCACTACCATAAAATTCTAGATAAGCTACACAAATGAGTCCAAATTACATTATCTACTATCTCCAGAAATAAGGAAATATTTGATAATAATAAAATTAAATATATAAAAGCTTAAAAGTAAATTTCGACGGGTTTTAGCTTCTCTTTGTCTTTTCTACAAATATTTTCATGGCTTCTGTTCCGACGAGCTTAGCTCACTGGTACCCACTCCACAAAAATTTACTCGAGCAACCAGACTTGCAACAACGTTCCACCCTTTTACATTTAAATCAACAAAAGCAGCCTCTCCTACTCATTCAGCTTCTCTTCGCTCGCTCCGCTGCTTGAACTTTTACTCTTCACTTACGTAGCACCCTATTTTGGTTGAGTTAAAACGATTAAAAAAAAGACTAACAATATTGTATACCAGATTAGTATACATTCCGGTGATGATGCCAAATTTTATTTTGGTTCTAATGAAAATCCTTGGAAATTTAATTTCTACTATCATCGAATAACGTCAGACATTATAAATGTATAAACAGCACGGCTCTCTCAAAAGATTTCTGACAATTAAAGAATGTTGGTAATACACCCATCACTAGGTGGGATATTGTCACAAAAGCCAAATGTTACTATGGAAAAGGCGATAAAGGTAAAAAACAGTCTTAAGCACTTAAATAAGCCCAGATTGTTAAAAAAGAAAAATCAATTAACGGTTAAATGTGTAATAAACCAAAATATCTGCTAAAATTTATTGATCCAGATTAATTTTTAATGTAATTTATGCTATGTTTTTAAGAACCGGTGTCTGCTTAATGTAAAAATGCATTCTCACATTTATATATATATATGTAATTATCTGTAAATTTAGATAAAACTTAGCGGGAGAAATATACATTTTCAACGTGTCATTTTAAGGCATGCATTCTTCGACCCCTTCTAAACAGAGAATGAAGAAAATTCTAAACCCAGTGTTTAGTTTAGGTAAAGGAAGGGATCCGGATATATTGATTTTCATTAGGTTGAGCTGGGAGAAGGAGTTAGTAGTAATTCTTCCTTGGTAGTGGAAGGTATGTGGCCTGACCCTAGGGTTAGCAGGGTAGGTTGTGTGGAGGTAACTGCCACTTTAAAAATATTTAAAACTTTTTTATCGAAACTAACTGGGAGAATAGGATATTTATTGTAATTTATACTTATTTCTATGGCGACACATACTTATGATCTCCCTTTGTTTGTTAAGGAGTATATTTTGGTCTTGAAATTTTAAAATTTTAATTTTTTCTATCAAAAATAGATTACACCTATCTTTTAATCTATTAGGGGTCCTAGCCTTGACTATATGTTCCCATTTTATTTGGGGATCTAAGTTACTTTCTTTTAATTCCCAGTATTTTCTAGAAAGCGCATTGGTATTTTAATCTAGGGTTGGTGAAGAAGTGCGTGTGGGTATAAAGCTGTTGCTTCCAAATTCCCGCGAAAATTCCGATATAAACATTCCGTCTTCTCTGATTTTCCTTAGAGTAGGTAGTGGCTTGATAAATCACATTTTCAGATCTACACTTACCCTCAACCGGACAGTTATTTCTAGATCTACAGTTAGAAGCGGGGGGTGCCATTCTTTTCTCCGTATTGGATTCCCTACACTTCTTCAAGTTTTGGTTATGGGAGCTAATAATATTATACATGCTATTAGTACACGAGTAACTAATTTTGATGGTTTTCCTATTGAATATCTCACTTAGGGAGTAATCTTCGTGAAAGTGTTTATTTATTAATTTAAAGAAGATCTTCCCAATGTTAATTGTTGATAGTTTACAGAACGGGGGGGGGGCGTTAAACCATATAATTTTCCTTAACCTATTTCTACTTTTGGCTTTTGACAGTCCCGGATTCTTAGTCGGTGTAAATACTTTATTTCTCTTTATATCCGCTACTCTGGAGGGCCTTATCGCATAGTTTCTTGTTATTCCTAAAGACTTCTAGGGGTAGAGGATAAGCGGTTAATTCTAGTATTAACGGTCTTCAGTATTTGATTTATGATGGCACTAGGGTGGTTTGAACAAATATTGATATAGTTAGGGATTTCAATGTTTTTATTGTATGGTTTAAAGGAATTATTGTCCAGGTTGAGGGTAATGTCTAGGTAATTTACTATCTTTAAGTTGGATGCGATTTCTATTTTGAATCCTAGCATACTGAAAGTCTTAATGATTTTCTTCTGGATTTTCATAGTCAAGGGTCCATTACTATTCGGTATGAACATAAGCCCATCAACCAGATATATAAATCCAATATTATATAGGACTGCGTCAAAATTGCTTTAACTAGATATAATTTATTAAAATTTAAATTACGTAACGGTCAGTCTATGCTCGGCACCAGAAGATAAAATCACGCTACAGGTGAAGGATATTATGTTTATATATATATATATATATATATATATAAAGTCAGTCAGTTAAGTGCCAAACATGCTACACGCTTGGGCGATTATGTCACGAAAGAGACATGACTGACTGGGCAGATTATCCCGCAGTAGGTTGCCATTGCTTTCTGCGGTAGACTGGTTGCGAACCAAGGCTACAGAACCCAATTTGTCCTATTATTTAACCCATAACTGGAGGGAAGAGACGGAATAATACCTTTCCCAAGGGTATTTGCGCGTAAGTGAATGCAAGGAATACGAGTGGAATTCGAACTCGGCTTCTCGATTTCTCGTTCCGAGCTGATATCCACTGCACCACGACGCACATCCATATAATAAAGAACGAAGAAAAAATTTTTACATGGTCCAAAATATTAATTTAAAACAGTGCTCGATATATAATATATGGAGCTGTGAATATTTATATTTTAGAACATGCACCAATTTTATATATATATATATATATATAAAATATATACAAAATTTGTAAATGTTCTAATTGGAGTAGATAGATTTTATAATTGGAGTAGATAGATCTTATTAATTGGAGAAGATAGATCTTATCTATCGCACGGTTCACACTCCACCCACATCTATCGAACAGGTTAAGAGGCTCATCCCATGTTTCATGTTTAGGATGTCGTTTCCGGCTTTCTCTTTTCCAATCTTCTCACTATTACTTAGCCCCCTGCACATCAGTGGCGTTACCGCCTTGCTCGGGGTGATACGATTAAATATATATATATATATATATATATATATATATATATCCTTTGATATTTAAAATATACTCTTTAATTATAGAAAAACGAACTATCCACTCAAATGCGAGTATCCATTAAAGATATTATTCAAGCACACACACACACACACACACACACACACACATATATATATATATATGTGTGTGCGTGTGTGTGTGTGTGTGTAAATATATATGTGTGTGTGTGTGTGTGTGAGTAAATATATATATGTGCGTGTGTGAGTGTGTGTGTAAATATATATATATGTGTGTGTGTGTGTGTAAATATATATATATATGTGTGTGTGTGTGTAAATATATATATATATGTGTGTGTGTGTGTAATTATATATGTGTGTGTGTGTGTTGTGTGTGTGTAAGGAGTAAACTTGTCGAAGATGATATTGATATCTCAATAAATTTACCGTAATTGATGACACGTGACGTCCTGCTTTTCCTGAAGCAGCGCAGACGACCAACCTAACTTTATCATTCTGTAATCAATATAAATGTGTTCGCTTTTATGTGCCACAAAATATTACCGTCATACATCTTTTCTTAATGTGTAGACTTTTGCGTCTTTTAAGTTTCTATTTTGGGGACATACAGGCAACAAAATGGCGATGTTTACTGCAAGCAACACCTCCTTATATTTGATTCAAATTTTACGTACTTTGTCTGTCAAGACATTAAAAAGAACATTGAAAGGAAATTATTTCTAACTACTATTTTTGTTTGGCTTTTTCGATTATTTATATAAACCGTATTTTGGGGTAGGATTTATTTTACATTTACCATAATAAACAAGATTCTTTTATTTTTATGATTAATACCAACCCTAAAATTACTTGCATATAGAATGAAGTAAGACAGTACAGAGACACACTATTTTATTATTGTTTGGTAACATTTCGTTTCTCGAAAGATTACAGCAACTTAAATCTTTCTTGAATAATTTGTTAATCTTTATTGTAGATATTCACTTGCACCGGGGATCGTTTTCATTTTCAACACGGCATAAACAAGAAAAAACCTTAGTATGGTTTCTTTTGTAGTTTTGCATATAACAATCTAAAAGGATTAGATATTTATTTCTTACACATTAAGATCTACATTATGACATTTAATTTGATTGCATGGGGACTTATTTTTTCAATCACGATATTCAGCATCAATAAAGAGGTTTTTCATTCAATACAAATTCAAAAATTAATTTTACAGGATATAAATCCCTTTTGATTTGGTAAAAAATGATAAAAATTTCAGTTTTTCAATCTTTGATTCTGCAGAAAATTTAAAAAGTAGCATCAAAATTTGTTTTTTCATGCATTAATTTCGTTTTTGATTTTCAGTTTTGTCAAAGTGTCCCAAAAGATTTGTGATTAGTGTCCCAAAAGATTTGTGATTAGTGTCCCAAAAGATTTGTGATTAGTGTCCCAAAAGATTTGTGGGTCTACAAAAACTTTTTTTGTATATTCGTTTATTTCAGTATAAAATTTCGCTCAGAAATAAATTCACATTATTTTTGCTAATTTAAAAAAAAAAAGAGAAAAACAAATGTTGTTTTGAAATGTCAATGAATATGAAACCCAGGTGCAAGCTTGACTTTTATTTTTTGACGAACATGGGTCAAGGTCAAAATTTTTAGTACTTAAAAATAACAAAATGCACTGGAAGGTCACGTGTCTAGCGAAGCTAGCCTATTTAAAGGAGAAGTGAAGTTGAGTTCAGGACAGTTTTTAACAGCCAGTTGAAGAAGTCAGTTCAGATCACACACGCACACACGCACGCACGCACACACACACACACACACACACACACACACACAATGAGAGAGAGAGAGAGTGAGAGAGAGAACTGAACACGAGCGCAGCCCGTTGGCTACCCTCGTGCATACTCACTCTCCGACCAACCCCGCAACTTCATTCCACAACCAAGTAATCGAAAAAGCGAATAAAAATATGTTGTATATTTATTTATATATCTGTGTTGCTGTTCGTCACTTCATCAGTGAGAGAATACCGTCATTTGGCCCTCGAGAACATAATTAAAATTTTGACCCCAGTTTAACTTCGTCGAAGTGGATATTCATTATATATACTCGAAGAGTATACAACAGCTTAACACCGCTCGCCCTTGCACCAATGCACCAATAACCAATACACCAATAACCAATACACCAATAAACAATACACCAATAACCAATACACCAATAACCAATACACTCATAACCAGGGAGGATCGAACTAATTACATCATCAAATTGGTCTGACAAAAGAAATTGTTAACATCACGTTACATTTACACTATTTGAATCATTTACACTGTTGTCCTCATATTTATTACCATATTCATGAGGTTTTGGCCGTTGTAATCTCTGGCCTTCTACCGGCGATATGAGTTGAAATTTCGAATCAATTTCGTTATTTACTCCACGAGAGTAGATCGTTCGAATTACACGGGCTATGCCTTTTTGGATATCTCGGTTTTAGCTAATTTCCTTCAGTAAACACAGTATATATTGCCTGAAGATAGCCGGATCATAAAACCGCCGAAACACCGTGTATATAGCAATATAAAGACAACAGTTCAAATGATGTCAACACAGTAAATAGTTACTATACCTCATCTTTGAAATATAAACGGAGATTACGTTGTAATAATCAGAATTTAGTGGTTTATTTTTTGTCCCAGTTTTTGTTGGGATCTGTATAAGAGAGATTTTAATTCTCTTTTGAGAACAGTAGTTCCTTCTTTGGAGAAATGACAAACTACGTCTCGTTGAAATATATCAACTAATTTATTAATATCTGCCATACTATTTCTAAATCCTCTTCGACACATTCACAAAGTTACCTTTGTAACAAAATATCTGTCTTTGAATTAATCTTCTATTTTCACACCTACTCAATGCTCTCTGTTCTTTAGTGCTTCCAAAATGAAGAAACCTTAACCTGCAGAGCGATTCCACACAGACGGTTTTAATCCATCCTGCAAGAATCGCCAGTTTATAATGGACCATTGCTAACTGTGATTACGTCTACTCGTCTTTCTTTCAATTCCATGTTATTCCCCACCGCAGTAATCACATCAATCAATCACCAGAAGCTTTCCGGCATAAAGCTTCTGATGATTCCAACATAAATTAGCAATCAATTTACGTTTTAAGTATGATTCAGTGGTAAGGCTAGAGAACGTTTCTCCAGAGGCTTTGGGTTTCTCCTTCGCTGCCCGAAGGAACATCACGTATATACTATTAATGTCAAGAAAACAAAAAAACGATTTCAGCCCAGGCAAGTAAATACAAACAGTGTTCTAGTGTCAGTCAAATATACAATCTCACGGAGTAGAAAATTTAAATGTTTGATTGAGAATTTTTAATTACCGACATCCGAGACTAGATATTGTATGAGACTTAAATCTCAAATTTCCCCTACTAGCACAAATTGAAAGTTGATATTTACAGTATTCTTAGTGGGCAAAAGACGTACAACTGAAATTTGATCGTGCTTATCTAATTCTAAATAGGTGTTTAGAAAAAATTTCCGTTTTTCTTTTGATATCTAAACCAAAGTCTTGGGGAGTAGATGTAAAGTCAGTGGACAGCAATCAGTGGATAATTTGAAATTTAGTTTTAAATATAATCAATAAAAGAAAAGCTGTCACATATTAAAAAAATAACAACTTATCTTCATGCATGTAATCAATACTGCATATAAATGTTTTGATATTTGTTTAATATTGATTGGTTGATTTCTTTTCTGAATTCCAGTCGTATTCCTTGCATTCACTTACGCGCAAATAGCCTTGGGAAAGGTATTAATCTGTTTCTTCCCTCCAGTTATTGGCTAAATAACAGGACAGATTGGGTTCTGTAGCCTTGGTCGGCAACCAGTCTACCGTAGAAAGCAATGGCAACCTAGTGCGGGATAATATTCTGCCCCGTCAGACATGTCTCTTTCGAGACATGATCGCCCAAGCGTGTATCATGTATGGCACTTAACTAATTTCTTTTTTAGAGCTTACCAACATTTTTTAGTTTACTGATATCATCAGACCAGAAATAGGCCCAATCTATATATGACACATATACGATAAACACACACACACACACACACACACACACATAAACCCACAGTAAAATTAATGACAGCAGCAGCAGTAGACAGTCAGCCAGGAATGACCATTCTTTGAAAGGCCAGGAACACACTCGGACAGACACACGCTTCTCTGCCATTCTGAAGATGAGATTTTGATCTCAAAATATTAATGTTTAATAAATAGCTAATACCCAAAAACTTCTTTACCTTCCTTTATTTTACTCAACGCATTGTGACAGCCTTCAAGACATAACCATATTCCTATTTTTTAGTTTACTTTAAAGCCACAAAATACTTTCGTCAAGGACATGAGAAGTAACGCGATATTTATGCATGGAATGTCATCAGAAAAAGCAATAGAAATTCAGAATGACATATTCGGGAAAGACATTAGAGTTATCATGAATCTGTACTGGCAGCAAACTTCCTGCATATAGACAGGAAACGACTTCAGAAAATGCACAAAGATAGAAAGAGGTGTAAGACAAGGATGTGTCTTCTCACCAGATCTATTCAACCTATACAGCAAGACAACTCTGAGAGTTCTAGAAATTCTGCCAAAATTCCTCATTGGCAGCCGCTATCTGAACAATATAAGATACGCAGATGATACAGTTCTGATAGCAGATACAGAAAAGAAACCACAAGAACTTCTTCAAGAAATATAAGGTAAGCGGAAAGAAACGACTACATATGTATTACAAGAAATCTGAATTCATGGTAATCAGTCAAAAGAGGAGCCAAAAATGCCAATTACAATTTGAGAATACTAAGACCTCCTACAGAAGGTAGCAGAAGAAAGTAACAAGAAAGGGCTAGAAATAAACTGCACGAAAACCGAATGCATGTTCATCAGTAAAAAGGGCAGCCCAGAATACCAAATACAGGTCGGGGATACCAGAATCAAGCAGGTACAAAAATTTACATGGGAAGCGTTATAACAGAAGACGCAAAGTGCGATACAGAGATCCGAAGGCGAATTGGCATGGCGAAAGATGCGTCCCAGAAGTTGAGGATTAAGAAACAGGACAATTTCGCTTGAAACTAGGAAGAGAGTACTGGATTGCTACGTGCTGTCCGTCCTTCAATATGGCAGTCAATGCTGGACAATACCATCAAAGTTGAAGGAAAAACGTGAAGCAACTGAAATGTAGTTCTACAGAAGGATGCTACGAATTTCATGGATCGAGCATGTGAGCAATGATGAGGTCTTGGAAATGATGCAAACAAACAGGAAATTAATACTGAGCATCAGGAAGAGACAACTGAAGTTCCTGGGACACGCAATGAGGAAGAAGGGCTTGGAGAATCTGATACTAACAGGCCAGATAGAGGAAAAAGGAGACAGGGAAAAGCAACGGATAACATATTTGAAGGACCTAATCAGGTGGATGACGGCACGAGGATTGCATGGTGTAACAGGAGAAGGCGTGCTCAGAGCCACCAGGGATAGGAAAAAGTGGAAGGCCATGATCGCCTACGTCCTGAAGGGACAAGGCACATAGAAGAAGAAGAAAATCAGGTGCAGAAATTGAAATACCGAAGAAATGTGCTAACAGAGGATTGTAATCAGAAGCTGAGTGGTGTAAAAGACAGGAAAATGTCACTGGAATCAAAGAAGATAGTACTGGATGGTTATGTGATGTCTCTCATTCAATATGGTAATGAATGCTGGACAATCTCATCGAAGATGATGGAAAGGCTTGAAGAAAACGAAATGTGGTTCTACAGAAGGATGCTGAGGATATCATGGATAAAACATGATCAACGAGGGGTTTTTCGAGAGTATTGACACAAGATTGAAACTGATATTTAACATTAGGAAAAGACAGCTGAAGTATTTGGAAAATGTAATGAAGAAGAAGGACTTGGAGAACCTGATGCTAACGAGACAGATAGAAGGGAAGAGAGACAAGAGAAAACAACGCATGACCTACTTGATGAACTTGAGCAGATGAATTGTGTAGCAGGAAAAACAGGAGAAGGGGTATAAAGAGCGACAAGGGACAGGGAGATGTGGAAGACCATGATCGCCTACGAATTATATAATTTGCCGAAGTATGTAACAGTTCTGAGATGACGAAATATTTATCTAATCAAAAAGGTTTCCTTATCTTGATTGTTATAGTCACAGTATTTATTTTCTTTTTTGGAATTTAGAATAGAAATAATCCGAACAATCTAAATAGTATAGACGCTACATCATCTCAGATGTATAAATAAATAAAATAGAAACCTTTATTTTATCGACCTTATAAGACGTCTCTTTGCTAAGGGTAATCCCTCAGATTAGTTTATTGTTCGCTTATTTTATCCTTTAGATAAATCATTCCGAATTATGGTCAGATTTTTCAGACTAATTATTCGAAAGTGTAAAGTTACACTGAATAAGGAACCTACCGAAGCTGAAAGATCGTATTCAGGAATTCAAATTTCAGTATAAACTTAGGAAAGTTTTTGTCATTGACAGGAATCGATCAGCTAACGACATCTAAGGAAATTGGGATGATAAAGTTTTAACTCAAAACTCATTACATGAAATACGGAGGCAATACATTCACGCCACGGGCATTATTGAAATTGAAACAATATATATATATATATATTTATATATATATATATATACATATATATATATATAGAGAGAGAGAGAAAGAGAGAGAGAAAGAGAGAGAGGAGGGGGTTTAAAATATTGACAAAGTTTCATAATAAACAAAAAAAAAAGGATTTATAAGCCAATAGAAAACCTATAGAGATCCTGAAAGAAAACAGTGTTCATTAATGCTATATTCAGGCAGGTGAATTAATGATGCAGTTAGGTAACATTCACGAACAATTTCCACAAAATACTTAATGATAATATCCAGCCAATGCTCTTACAGTCAGGTATTGGGGTTCATTATGCAATCAACTGAGTAGATTCCTGAGCTATAGTCAAGCAACAAAGTCTCCGTTTCATGAAAAGAACACTTAGTGACCAATCAGATTGTGAGTTTGGATGTAGTAAGTGGCTTATCAAAATGTCAATAGATGAGGCCCATTAAGTGATTTAAGATAATCTGGAATCTGACGATCCATATGCCGCGATAGACAATATAATTGTAATATTGACATATTCTTCATTAGACTCTGACATATCTCAGCATGAACGAAATTGATCAAATGCATTTTAAAATTTGTTTTTCGTCGACTTGAGAAGCTTTCACCATCCTCCTGTATAACATTGCGAAGATATACAAAATACCAAATAATTTTAGGAAGATAATGATATTTTTTCTATCCTGAATCTATCTTACATTTCTAAAATCTACAATTCGACTATGCTAAGAACATTGCTGCCACATTGGGCCCGGTGCCTCTGCAATATATCTAGATCTCCTTGATAAAATCTAAAGAATAATCAGCAATATTATTAACCCTGTTCTGGAGTCTCGGTTTCAGTCTGTTTAACATCACCGTGAGGTTGCCACCCTGTGTCTTTTTCTTTTTTTATAAATACATTCATGGTAATTGTTTGGATGAGCGCTTCGCTATGGTACCTAGACTTTTTGGATTTAAATGCAATTGCGAATATTTTTCATCAATTTAATGTTGAGTTGGTTAGAAGCAATCATAACTTATATACCAACAGCTTCTTTTGTCAAACTTCTTGGAACTCCCTTAAACCTCCATCATTTCCAATTTCTAAACATTGAAATGCAAATCTCAAACGTTATCTACTGTCCTTCGCATTACTATTCTTTTGTTCTCGCCTCATATTAATGTTTCTGTTTTCTAACTCTTCCACACGCAGTAAATCCTTGTGACTCAGTGGCTTTACTGCCTTGCTTGGGGCGAAATTGGTTTAAAAAATGAATAATATAATTTAAGAATATAATTTTGAAACTATATAGCATAATTATTGATGTAATGAATAGGTAACGAATATGTACACACTTTGATTTCCCCTCACTGGAATGTGATTGGCTTGTGTCAGCCATAAATATAGACTAAGGTGACGACGTCCAGAAATCTTCCACTAGAGATTTCTACTACAGATCTTCTACTAGAGGTCTAGAGGTCTTCGACAGGAAGTCTCTTGGTCTACATCTTTTGACTACGCCTACGTCTCAGGATACTGCATACGACAAATACCGTTCATTACGTCTACGTACTAGAGTGTTTTACTCGGTTACATTTGCCAGACCACTTAACTACCTTGAATTATATATATATATATATATATATATATATATATATATATATATATATATAACTTTTTTCATAATCATACAAAACTGAATAGTTACAATAGAAAAAGACATTAAAACCAAACAGGAAAGAATAGTAGAAAACTTTTAGTCACTGTAAACAGGTAAATCAAAAATGAAAAAACTTAACCGTTTTACATTCATTTCTCTTTCTTTCTAAGGATCTTAAAATGTAAACAAAGGATAATTTAGAAAACAAAAACAAAACAAAAAACAAAACAGGATTTTACATATCTAAACTTATTTATAAATGGAACTTTGTGTGTGTGTGTGTGTGTGTGTCTGTGTGTGTGTGTGTGTATCCGTTACCTATAGACTCCGAAACGGCTGAACCGATTTTCTTGAAAATTTACACAGTTTTACTAAAAGCGTCTGAATAAAGTCTATACCCGTTAATTGCATTTTCGTACCTCGAACATAATAACTGGATATATTTTAATCCGAACATATTTATCACTGCTACAAATGTTTTATTTAGCAGTGAAATACAAGTTCGGGTCTAGGGAGGTACATTTATGTGACACGGAAGATTCGACATAGAGTCTAGTAAAGAGTTATTTTGCTGTTGATATGGGATTTTTACTTAAGAAAGTCTACCCATTAAATATAAATATTGTTAAAAAAAATTAAATTGAAAATATCCATTGAAAAATTATTTCGTATATTATAAAAACGTTGGGTATGATCCTATGATCAAATCTTTAAGGTGTCTGATGGATTTAAAGAGGAGGTAATAAATATACGTAGTAAATTTATAATTTTTTAAATTACTTCTTACAATTTCAAACAACAGCGTAAATAATATAAAACCTTTTAAAACAATGAAGCCGAAAATCGTTTTGGTAATAAATTCAGCCTTTATTTCTTATCCTTGTTAAATGTTATAATGTTGTAAATGAATGAATCGGTGGTGTAAACTGGTCGCAATTAGTGAACAGTTTCGAATCCGATTGATACTATACGAAAACAATATCTATCGACGTCCATTACGTGTCATTCACAACGAATTATCACAACAATTCTAACAATGGTAAGACACTTTGACTTTCGGTTAAACAGAAATAAAGCGAAAGGTTATATCACAAAATCTGTGAGAGCCGTTTTTCAAATTATTCTGAAGCACTAGGCATGCATAAACCAAAAGGTCTCAGTTATAAAAAACAGAATGCATGTAATGATAACAGTTCTAATACTGAAATTTAACTTGGAAGCCTTTGGTTTTTACTTTTCTTGACGTCTGTAGGACCCCTATCTTCTAAAAATTGCTATTAAACGGTCAGGGTTAGTTCAAAGAAGAAAACATAGAAATATATGAAAGACAGACAGAAAACGAAACGCAATTTCATTGATTCCTGCAAGCGATGCCGTTGGATGATTTAAATACGGTTATTTGAAACAATTTGGGGATTCTCTCTCTTTATTGGCAGGAATTGTCCCTGACTCTTCGATCACATTGTCCATTACCTGTAGCAATGCCAATTAATATTGATTTAAAACACCTGGGGAAATACTTGTCCTGCAATTCCTTTTTTTTTAATTTGTTTAATTTAAGAGTCCTTTTCAGACGACGTTTCACAGACCATGGCGTCAGAACTGAACGACATGCCCATAGGTCACACATATTCGTGTCTTTGAGACATACTAGCCGTCTAAAATGACCAACGTCTCAAATGAGATGATTTGCCGTCTAATCATTAGATTGTGAATCATGGTACGTATAAATAACAGTTATAGTAGAGGCTTAATTCGCAATAAAAGTTAAAAAATGGACATTTTTTCCTATAGGTTATCAATTGTCTCATTTTGGGATAGAAAATTATGTGGGGATACGTTTAAGGATTAAGAAACTATTTCTTGTGAGCATAGCTAATTCAAGATCAATGACGTAACATTTATACAAGATCAAACTTATAAAGAGTTCTCAGGACAATCACCTTCACAGAATTTGACCAAAGAACAAAACAGACGAATTTTAAATGGCAATATTTCTTAGTCGAACTCGCATATATATATATATATATATATATATATATATATATATATATATGTATATATATAAGTTTCTGTTTCATGCTTAGCACAAAACAGTCTGTCGCCCATGAGTGTTGACTTCAATGCTCAATCTTTTATATTTACATACGCTCTATCTCTGATATTGAGCACTTTATCTTATAAATATCGCACACCTTAAAACTATATTTATTCATATATATATATATATATATATATATAGGAAAAACTACTAAAAAGTTGTAAGTTTAAAAATGTATTTTTTGACACTATTTATTTATTACTATTATTATATTTGATATTTCAAACCGTCCTCGGCCTTTCATCAGAAACAAATGGTTTTAAAATTTAAATTAGAAGCGTTTTCGCGAGGAGCGTTCGTGGAGAGATTGTTTACATCACGTGACGCTGAAAGCGACAGATTCTTTTAAAATATTTGTAAACTTAGACCTATCTTTAATAATACTTATAAATGTTGTCTTAAAGAAATTTTTTTTAAAAACAACATTTATAAGTATTATTAAAGATAGGTCTACCTGAGGAGCCGCAAAATATAAAACTACGAATGGATTTATAAAAATATTTAACTTATGTTCTTTATAATATATATATATACAACAGAAGAAAAGAACAAAATGTTAAAAATTTTATTAAAGGATATTTAATCTTGAATTCGATAGGGGACAAAGTTTGAAAAAAGGTCTTCATTTTATCTAAGCTTTGCTTTGTATGGCACATAGCAACACTGGGGAAAGAGCCTGTATATTGCATATAGTTTTATTTGGGGGGCTTGGTTCCACTTGAAGATCAACGTTTTAATACCTGCTTAAAATATTCTTCAATTGTGTATAATGATTTGAAGACTCATCATTCTTCAATAGTGAAAAATAACAAAATATCTTTCCTTTTATTTTCTTGAGTCACATTTAATGTGTTTACAATGATTAAAAATAGTTCTCCATGCGTAAATTCACTGTTGCTAGCCCCACTTATTACGGTGTAATCCTCAGTTAATTTGCTTTAGGTCGGTTGCTTAGTAGAAGGTAGAGGCGAATGTGAAGCGAAATCTTTCGGCTCTGAAATATTCAAGTGCCGGGGAATTTGGTGAAATTTTCCTTTCCTTTCCCTGCAATGAGATTGATTCACTGGTATTTTGCAATTTTCAGCAGGATGTTAAAGAGAACTCAAATGAAATTATTCTTTTATGAACGGAAGCTGCCACTTGATATAAATTTATGTGAGGATTCCTAAAATTATTCTGCGCCTCTTTAAAAACGATTCTATGTTGAAACAAAAGGCATGAAGAATAGAATGATCATGTGAGACAAAATATCTTTCGTTTTGAAGTGTAAGAATAAAAAGAGCACGGAATGTAATTAGCAGCTTTCTTATATTACCTCAATTAGAATACATGTTTAGAATATGAAAATAACTCCAAATATCATCTTTTTAGACTATCAAAAACCATTAAACATACAGAAGCCTTTGTAAATGTTATTAGTCTTTCGATGAGCATTCAAATCATCACCAGAAATGTTATTGTTATTTTAAATAAATTGTATTTTACTAATTAAATAAAATGAAATGAATATTATTATACTATATGTCTCATATATATATACATAGTATAGGTACATATTTGACCCTAATTTTATCACGTGGAAACGTATATAAAAATGCAGAAGATGATATAAATAAACAATGAAATATTAACATAGTAACACATTCAACAAACACATATGTGTATGTATGTACGTATATATGTGTGTGCTTGTATGTGCTCATGTTCAGTATAATGAATTTGTAATTACTAAATTTGGCCAGTTTGCAAATCACAACAGTAAACAGTTAGTGGCGTTCCCGAAAAGTCACTCGTATATGTACTGTTCAACCGTGGCTAATGTGATACTATTTGATCATAAATCATTCTTTTCTCTCTATTCTTTTCTCTCTATAAGTCTCAATCATTTATTTTTTCCCCGCCTTAAAACTCGCATAAACTGACAGTCACTTCGAAATATTCTCATTTGAAATCATAAACAATGATGTATTTCGTGATGGATTCGAAAATAAAATCTATGCTAAATAAGTGAAACCTACTTTCTGTTTTATTTTAATGTAAACTTTACACTTTCCGAGGAAATTCTTCTGTAGAGTGGACGGAACGATTGTGAAACAGTATAGTGGTGGTGTTACACTTCTTTTACCTGCATCCTGGAATTATTTGTGAAGCAGGACATTTGAAATTGTATAGCGTGGCGTGGGGACGGCTATTGAGAGCAAGGTTAGAAGAAATTCAAAACTGAAAGGAATCTTTGAGTTTAACTTAGTCATATACTTTACTTACGAACTCGATATTTAAAAAAAATCCCTTTTCTTGACAATCATCATTTATCCATCACAGCCAGATGGTGCATAGAGCAGCAACTTTTTATTGCTGTTTCTGTAACAAACTGTTTTTTACGGGGCAGTGTTGTTAGCCCTGCATCCAACCCCCAAACCTGGAGGACGGGTGGACCATTATTGATCCTTACGTTTACAGCACCTCGTATTCCCAAATGGTCACCCATTTAAGTATTGATCAGGTTCGATGTTGCTTAAGTTTGGTGATCGGACGCGAACCGGTGTATTCAACATGATATAGCCGTAGAATTTCTTGACAATAGCCATAAATTAAATAATGTTTTTAGAATAAACTCCAGCAGAATCTTGAGTTTACTTAACTACTAATCTCTTATTCGGACATAGTATTCTATAAAGAATTTAGCAACATTAAGAAAACCCTAATCAACAATAATTTCCCTGACCTCGTTGTCGACGAACAAATAACATTAGTCTTAACAAAATTTAGAAAAATGACGCCAGAATCCTCCATAACGTAAACAAAACTAAACACACCATTAATGTATGCTATCCTAGTAAAATGCACCGTAATTATAAAGAGGATGAAAAAGAAAATATTTAAAAATACAATTCACTAGTACATATAATTCAATGATCTTCACAAAAATCTAAGGTTTATTATCTACTGTAAAAAATTGAAACCTCTTTAATTATTACTAACAACACAAAATCACATAAATTCCCTCAAACTCACAACTCTTTCGGTCAAGTCACTGGAACTAACCAACACTTATATCCAGTGGACTTATGTGCCCTTGATGACATCAGAGTATGAATTTATGGAACTTATATACCATATCTCAGTAAATATTTTTTTACCAGAGTTCATATTGCAATATTTGACACTATCTTATTTAGCATTCCGTAATACTAATTCTTATATTGTATTCATTGTATGCTTGGGCGACTTAGGATATTTTTTGGCCTAGCATATGTATTGATTATTGTATGTAGTTTCCAATGGTGTTCTCCATCAAGTATTTCAACCACATTCCATCGGGAACGGTGATCCAGTTTCGCCCTCTATATGGGTTAAACTATGCCTGATTTTTTTGTATATTCCCTTGGTAGTTATTGCAGCTTTAATTTAAGGAGGCGGCCCGTTTCTCCTTTATATTTCTTTCCACAGCTACATAGAATGGGGTACACACATTCCCTTGTTATGTTGTCTTCTCTTAAAGGTCTTAATAGTGAGAGGTAACTGCGAAGTGTAGAACCACTTTTGAAGTTCGTCCTGATGTTGTATGGACCACAGATCCTTTGTATTTTCTCTGATAACCCTTTCATATAGAGTAGAAAGAACAAGGCTGTTTTTAGAGAGTTGTTCTTCTCATGCATCTTCCGTTCCACGTTCGTTGGAGCTGTTATGTACCCTGGGTTGCTGTTACGTTGTAGGGTACTGCTTGACGATCCCTTTCTTTCTAGGTGTTGAAGTTGGACGGTGAATATTAGCTTGCGATTTACAAATATCTTTAACCCCCTCTCTGTTAGAGATATTAATACAACCAGGAATGCTAGTTTGTTGTTCTCTTTTTCTATTTTGAGCCGTATCGATGATCATACTGACTTCACATGGTCCAGTAGCGTCTGGACCTCCTCTTGGTGTCTTCAACGTATCTCAGCCATAGAGTTGAATTTAGTGCTGTGGATTCTAATGACATCTCTTCGAAGAATTCTATGAATATGTTAGCCACTGATGGTGATAATAGTGAGCCCATTGCTAAGCCTTCATCCTGTCGATATATGTTCCATTCCGAAGCGCGTTGTTTGTATGCAGAAATCAGCATCTCCATCAGGATATATAGTGGTGTAAGGGTACGTTCTCCGAGTTAAAGGGAGATAACTACATGTCTACCGGAAGTGGCATCGCATATGTAATAAAAATGATATACCCAGTGGTCAAAATAAAGGGTTCAGTTCGAAATTCCTAGTAACTGAGGAAGGCTGGAACGTACAACGGCCGAAATGTCGTAAACATGGCAATAAGGATGAGGACAATAGTCCGAACAGTATAAATACTGTAAATACTACCTCATATCAGAAGTATAGACAAATATACCCAACACTAATAATAAAAACAACATTAAATACTTACATTGGGAACGCTCTCTCGCAAGTTATCTTGTCACCTGTTGAGACTCAGTTCATTCCGTGCACACATAGACCAGCACATCATGAACGACTTAAAAATGTAACTATCAACACATGAAAAATATTGGTAGATAACAGAAAAAGACAATTCAGCACCCGTTGCCAGGGAAGACTCTAAAATCTAGAAGCTATTATCGTACTAGATAAACAGTACACATAAAATAAAATATCATTCACTACAGGAGATGATATCTTCAAGTGCATGTTATTAGATTAATGTGGACACATATTAGATTTGGACACATATTAAAAATAATATAAAATAAAACAACAAAAACTGCCTTCTGTTTGTTTATTGTTCTACTTGTTTATTATTTACTTGGATTAAATGATATTTTTAGTGTGATTTGGGGTTTGCTTTTAATTTCCCAGATGTATTTAGAAAGCATTGTGCTGTTCGCGTATTTACTATTTGTGAAGGATGTTTTATCTGCGTAGTTTCTTTGTTTCCAGGGTCTATCCTTTACTCCTATGTATATTTTACTTCATTATCTGGTGATTTTACCGTAATATACCAAATGACGGTAATATCACGAGATAATGAAGTAAAATATACATAGGAATAACGGAAAGACCCTGAAAACAAAGAAACTACGCAAACAAAATATCCTTCACAAGTAGCAAACACGCGAACAGCACTATTTATATCTGAGAAATTAAAAGTAAAACTCAAGTCACACCATTCTATTTCTGCGGCATCGTTCCTAAGAGGCGTTCGAAAGAAATGCAAGAGATTCTAAAATCATCTGGAGACAGTTCTTGAAGCCAATAACGATTTCATTAAACAGATATTATTTCAAAATATTTTGTGCAAGTTTAGTAAATATATTTGTTAAAATGAGATGTTACTGCTATTTTAATTTTAGAAAAATTTAGACGACAGTTCATCCACTGCAGACTATATATATATATATATATATAGTCTTCGGCCATCCGCCACGGTAGGGATGGACTTATATTTTCAATTCAGTTCTCTTTATTGTTAATAACTTAAATGTTCTATGTTTACTGTGTGTTAATATTTACTCTTTGATAATGGCTTATGTGAGCCGAAAGCTTAGACCCGATAAAAGATTCAACAAATACTGTGATTTTTTGTTGTCTTTCAACGACATCACCATCAAGTATACAAAATTAATACACAAAATTAATAGACAAAACTTGTCTATATTATTCAATGAAACGTGCATTAATATATATACATGTATACAAACAATTTTTGACATGCATATATATTGTTAAATCATATTTCGATACATGAATGTGCACTAAAATCTTCTTGTGACGACCAAGATTTATTCAGGCGTATTTCTATAATTTCACCCGCTGTTGTGGTTTTGCTCATCAATGATTTCCAGTATGATGCACTGAACAACTGATAACCTTGACTTATTACTGTGATAGACAACAAAATGTCTCATTGTTTGAGCGCATATCCTGTGGTAAACCTGATAAGACCTACGCATCTGTCAGGTATCAGGAGGCATGCCAACTACGGAGAGCTCTATTGTTGTCAGTCTAATTGACGTGGCAACTGATAGCATCGTCTGCAATTAATGAGACTCGATATCAATTCTTATCGACTCTTTGTTCACATTTCTTTTGCAAGATGAAGCTAACTGCGTGGATCATGGACAGCTGAAAACATATTCGTCTCATTCGATTTGGTGTAAGCGTTGCACCCAACTCTAAACAATGGACTTCAAGATACAAGTTTTTGTGTCTAAAGACGCAAATTGGTGAGGCAGCATACAATCAGGGAGAACAAAATGTAATTGTCACCATTGAATTCGGTGACATCCAGACAAGATATCACAATTAAACATGATAATGATTTTTTGCAAATCGCATATTTTAGTGTCACTATGAATTTGATCCATAATTTTGTTTGCTTCTTTTAATATGATTCCAAAAGCCCCAATGACAACAAAGAGTGATGTTGCATTGAGAGATTGTTATTATTATTTCTTTGTGCAATAATGAGAATAATTATTTCATCAGTATTTTATGAGTTGGATTATGAAGTTTCAAGTGTTGTCCTCTTCACGTTAAAGATTTGAGCGTTATAATCTCCATTTCATTTCGCAATATTTTGTAAAATTGTCGCGCTTTTGTCATTTCAACAACCTTAAACCTTCGAATTTATTGTTCCTTCCATTAAACTTTTCCTCTTTTACAATTTTTATTTGTAGTCATTGAGAATTTATACGAGCATTAACGGGTGTAAAGTTATTATAGGGATCAAGTGACAACAGGAACTCGAACATTTCTCAACATCTTTTATGTGCCTTTGCTTATTCAGGACATAGGCTATAATGGGCTTCTGCATTTCCTTATTGCTTGTCGCTCTTAATACCCCTTCTCCTGTTATCCCACTCAATCCTCGCTCAACCATCCATTAGCTCAAGCTCATGAAGTATGTCATGCGTTGCTTTCATTTGTCTCTCTTCCCCACTATCCGTCTCATGAGCATCAACTTCTCCAAGCCTTGCTTCCTTATCATATATATATATATATATATATATATATATATATATATATACCGAACTGATGAGCTGTGATACAGCGAAACAAGACTCGCCCGAAAATTGAGAACTCTGGAGAAAGGGTAGCTGCTCACCGTTATATAGGCATCCTTCATTCAGAAATGAATTTGAAAACCAACGTCTATTGGCATGTGTTTACATTGTATATATAATGGGCTAAAATCTACCTTCGTCCACCTAGTGGCCATAGCTTAGAGATAGAATCACCGACTTATGTCAATTCGGTCGGATTTCAATCCAGGCTTGAAGCAATCGGATGTCTTACTGTACTGATTCGCTATGATACAGCGAAGCAGGACTGTCTGCAGATGACTATTATGTTCTGAGCGCAAGGATGCTCTCCCTCCTGATCAATTCTATTATTTACAAATATAACTGTAGCTGCCTGTGCCAACTACATAGGGAGAACTACTCAGCGCCTGGACATGAGAATTAAGCAACATGTTCCCACGAAGATCAGGAATCACACCTTGCCTTTGAATGGGCTTGTTCCAAATACTTACGTTTCCGCCATTTGCGAGCAGCTATTAAATTACAGTAGGTGTGCTGCTAATTTTAGTGTTGACTGGTTCACTGTTCTGTCTCGGTCACATCTCAAAGTGCTGAAGGCTCTATATATCGGGTCCCACAAACCTTCCCTATGTAAACAGCGTGAATGTTTGTTAGGGCTCGCTATTATTTGTCTCTAGCTCTTTCTCGTAATTTTTTTCTCCTCATTTTCACACATTTTTTTTATTTTAATCCAAGTTTAAGTCTCCCGTAGAGACCTGACGAACGGGAGCGAAACCGGTTGCTTCGCTTTTATATCATTCTATAATGTTGTATAACAATAAACTACATACTTTCATATCTTTAATTAAGTTCTGTACCTATAAAAATATTTTCAAATATATATATATATATATATATATATATATATATATATATATATATATATATTATTTATTCATGAATTATAACATGGATATGTTACAATATCACTACAAAAGTAGCCATTTTGTTTCAACACTTTTGTGTCTTGTCAAGTGATGTGATGGTTCTTCTAGAACCATCACATCACTTGACTAGAATTGCCAAGGGGTGCGTAAACCTATTTGAATTCTGTCAAGTTTGGAAAGTGAGTATTACGCAGCTCTAACCGAGAAATGGCAGCAGTGACCTATTTTCGGTCTGGTCTAATTGTTTTAAAGACAGTGCGTCTCAAACGGAATCTGGTGCTTTCTGGAGCGGTACAGATATCCGAACATTTTATTCCACATCATTACCGATAGATTGGGTATATGTGTTATAGATGAACTCTTGAATGAGCTTGAGATCCAGTGTATCTTCCTCGCATGACATCTGTTCATAATAATTAGAGGACGTGAGCATGGTGAGGTAGAAACATTACTGGTTTGTTTTTCCAGATATTAAATGTTAGTTTTCTCAATTGAGATCTTAAAAATAGATCAGATGAGAGTTCAGCTACCAGCTTTAGGTCGTTTACAATTTTGGAAGTGACCACACAAACGGTGACATCGTCTATATATATATATATATATATATATATATATATATATATATATATATACTAACAGTATAGCCTGGCGTTGCTCGGGTGCAATAAAAGCTTTAAAACTAATCCACAGTCCTGGAGCTCAGACTCTTTGGACGTTGGCACGAAAGGCAAAAAAAGTAATAGTTGTTTCCAGTTAAAGCGAAAACGTAGACTGAAAGAAAAGTGAATTTTGACTTCCTGGTATCGATATCAAATAAGTTTTTTTCGGTGTAAACTGAATTTTGAATGCTAAATAAGTCTTCTGAGTAAATGGTATCATGGCTGAGACTAAGAACTACAATTATACCTACTTAGAGCCAAACTAGAAGGAAAAACTAAAATAAAAGGGTTGAAATAACATACAGACATACAGGCAGATAAACAGACACACACACAAATATCTGGCCTTTCATATATATATATATATATATATATATATATATATGTATTATCGATTTTCTGCTTTATTGTAAGAACTGCAACCTTGAAACTTCTGAACATTGTTTCTTATTTCTTTGTCTATGAGTGTATCAAATTTGATTAAAATCGGACCATTCCTTCTATAACCCGATTTTTTCGATTATCGATTTTCGATATTTATCGGGGGTACCTTGACACAAAACCTAGCTAATAACACTCGCAGATGCATATCGTACAACTAAGCATATTTTCAAGAAAATCGGTTCAGCCGTTTCGGAGTGTATAGGTAACGGACACACACACGCACATACACACAGAGACAAAGTTTCATTTATATATATATATATATATATATATATATATATATATATATATATATATATATGTACTAATGGCCTAAGAATGTTATTGGGCAAATAGTTAATATGATGTCGAATATTAAGTAAAAGCGAGATTTTTCAATTCTGACATTCAAGGTAAGCAGGTTGGTACTAATTATTCTTTGAACCTTTAATTTCACCCCAATATATTTCCTCCTGCTGGAGAAACCTAATTTTATTAAATATCTCGTAGACATTCTTGTGGATGAGATAGTTAAGAAATAATGTTCAAACAAATCATTTCATATATATATATATATATATATATATAAAAGCAAACTTATACCTATACTCGTTTCGAAAAACCCTCCGTGTATATACGTGGAAGGAAAAAATGGTTGTAAAAAAAAGAAAGAGCTAAGCACATGAACTTCAGCCAAAGCGATTTGGACCGAGCCAGTACGTAGCCCAAAGAAAAAAGCCCGAGACGAGTAATCAATAACAAAAAACCGCTCAATACGTAAACAAAGCAGAATAAGTAAATTATATATGCGAATGAGCATTAATATGTGCATATAGCACCCCTGGTAAAAATCCTACTAAATGACCAAAGGTCTATTTGATTTGACTTCCCTTCTTAGTCATTTCAACAAGTTTTCAGAAACCACACAAATATATATGCATTTGTTACATCAGTTTTACAAAAAGTAAAAGTGATCTAACAAATTATTTTTGTTTGTATTAATTGAAATTTACACCTGAATAGCCTTTTATATAATGAGAAAAGTAATAATTTTAATCTTAAATTTTAGATATATGTAGAATTATAAATTTGCATATTTTCTACCGATGTTAAAAATTCATGTTTAAATTAAGTAATAATAATCGTAATTATAATATTCTCCTATGCCTTATAAGGAAACATTCGGTAACTATTTACCAAACTGCAATTTTAAAAATTTTAAAATTTTAAAAATCTATTTATTAAAAATATTTTCTTTAATTTTCTTTATAAATAAGTTTCCCAGAAAAGTCCGGTAACTGTTATTGCTCTTTCTAGTGTTAATAAAGAATTTTTTTTCTACCATTTTGTTCGAAGTAGACTGGAGCGCTAACATTTTTATCTTGTCATTATTTTCTCTTTGTGTTAGATATGCTATCCGTTTGAGTCGTTGCTGTTCTCAAGGGATGTGCTTTCTGTTATAGCGGCAATCCACAAATTTCGGAGAAGAGCAATCATTTTTATTGCTGCTTCGACAATCTAACCAGCCAACCTCTTTTCGCATGGGTGGCGTAGCATAATATTATTGGCATTTATATACACTCATTCAGCCTCTGGCGAGCTTGGAAAAGATTTCCATTCAATGGTTATGCTGTTTTATCGGTGACTAGATTATTGTAGAGAAACGTGAAAATATCAAGTCTCTCTTGAAATCATATCAGTTTATATCCGAGTCTCTAATCGTCTTCCTATTGTGGCATGAATGAATGATTGCTATTCTGGTGGATGACAAGTCATCATACTGTGTCCAGCGTCCGTTGAAAATGAAATTAGAAATCAATATGTCAAGTGTTACCCGGAATAATAATTATCGCCTGTATCAATCAATGTTGTAGCTTAAGCCCACGGTCGATGCTGAGTCTGAAGAAATCCCAAGATTTCCAATTTTCTAGATAAAATAAACGGTTTCTGTCTTCGACGCTGCCGAGAAGCGTAAACATAATTAGTAAAGGAAATGGAATGAAAAACTTTCAAATTCCGGCTGAATTGGCTTACGTTCTTCTGAGAAAGGTATTAATCTACCCTGCTACAATTTATTTTATTGACATACATCTTAGAATTTCACAGCGCTTGTTAAAGAAGAGTGCGGGTGAGATTTGGCTTAAATTTGTTGACGGAATGTCTTTATTTGTTAATGCACTTTTGTTCATTGGACTAGTATGCGCATTAGTAGAATGGGGAGATATTCAAATTTGTCAGACTCTGTCTTTCGCATTCCTCTATACTTTTGGTGAGAGAGATTTTTTTAGTGTGCAGATCTCTAATTTGTTGGCGATGAACTGTCATCTTTTGTTGGTGTGTTCTGCCATTTTGACTTAAGTAGCATTCGCGGTAACCTTTGCTTATTACAATGTATATTAAATTCTTTGAGCTGCACAAGAACTTATTTTTAATTTTGGCCCTGTCTTTGAAGTGAAATTCGTGGCAATTTAATTGGTAACTGCATATTTCACCGCAAGGACGTTTGCGTCATCTGCGGCTCTTAATTTTGTTTTGAAGTTTTGAAATTGTCAGTATCATTTTTAGTCGCATTGGTTGTCCCTTACTTTTTATGATACGCTATTTCTGTAAGACATTTTTCATTTTTTTTTGTCCTTTAGGCGAATAGCTAGATTTGTGTGTGTAGATTTCTGTGTTGTTTGGTTTGAAAGCTAAGATATATGGCATGATCATTTTCTTTTTGTTTCTCGGAGTTGTGGATATATATTGCATTTTTGAGAAACAATTATTTTATTTATATTTCACTGAATACCACAGATAAGCAATATTTTCAAAAGTTTACATCACGTTTTCTAACTATATATTTTTATTTGATAAATCTGTGTCGTAGATTAATGTATATTTGGGCAGCAATCATTCTTTTAAACATATTTCGTTAAATATGATGGACAAAGAAAATTTAATTAACTTTTTTTTGGTTTTCAAGCGTTCTTACATTTTTCTGTTTTGTGGGAGTGAGAGAGAAATATATATATATATATATATATATATATATATATTAAATTAGTGCTATATTTAAACGATAAAAATCAGTGCTATATTTAAACGATAAAGTTCTCAATATCAGAGAAAGAGCATACGTAAATATTAAAGTTGTCATTGAAGTCAACACTCAGGAACGACAGTCTGTTTCATGCTAGACGCAATCATCAGGCCCCATGTGTTGGGTTTTCCTCAGATATTTACATATACAGGTCAATAGTGTGTTGGGGGTTAGCCTTCTAACGGTTATGTTGGCGGGAGTGGCTTATTTATTTATTTAAATAATTTATGTTACTTGTTTTTACTTTTATATTTATTCTCTTTGCATTTATATGTTTAAATTCTTTTTTATTTGGATTTGTTTTTATTTTATTTTTATTTTTGTTTTATTTTATTTATTTATTTTAATGGTTGTTATGGCGGCAGTAGTTTGTTCATTTGTTTATTTGCTTAGATTAAATTATTTGTTGTTTATTATTCATTTATTCCTTTCTGTTTTTGATTTTTAAGTAACGTAGTAAAAATTTGAAAGCTGATGTTCTTTTCCTTATTTTCTTTGTTTCCAGGGTCCTTCTATTACTATTACTTCTAATATATATAGGAGTAACGGAAGGACCCTGGAAACAAAGACACTACGCACAGAAAATATCCTTCACAAATAGCAAATATGCAAACAGCACTAGGTATATCTCGAAAATTAAAAGTAAAACCCAAATCAAACCAAAAATGTCATGGAAAATACGGAAAAGAACATCAGCTTGCTTTCAATAATCAATCCCAAACATGCAGATTTTGCTTGGGGGGGGGGGAGGAATAGCTATTATTATTTTTCCAGATCAAAACAAACAAATATACGATTTGAACTCATCTCAAAATGCAGACATGAAAACAAATTTTACTACGTTAATCGTTACCCTCATTATCTTTTGATTTTACCGTAATATACCAAATGAATGTAAAATTACCAAATAATGAAGTAAAATATACATAGAAGTAACGTAAGGAACCTGGATACAAAGAAACTCCGCAGATAAAACATCCTTCACAAATAGTAAAAACGCGAAAAGCACAATGCTTTCTAAGTATATCTGGGAAATTAAAAGCAAATCCAAATCACACCAAAATATCATTTCATTCAAGTAAATTATAAACAAGTTAACAAACCACTGCCGCCATTACAATCATTAAAATAGATAAAATAAAATAAAATAAATATAATTAAAAATAAAATAAATAACAAATTCAAATAAATGAATAAGTTAAACATCGAAAACCTACAAGAATAAATATATATATATATAAAATAAATACAAATAAAATAAATTAATCCAAATAAATAAATAGACAAACCACTCATCCCAAAATAATCATTAGAAGGTTTACCCCAATGTACCACTGACCCGTATATTTAATTAGCCGAAGAAAAACTCAACACATGTGACCTGATGATTACGTCTCTGCTTGTTAACTTTAATGTTCACTTATATATATATATATATATAATTTACTCGGTTTATTTTGTTTAACGATGCAAAACAATAGGTTATTATGCTATTCAATGAGAATCAGTTTCATTTCGCTAAATCCTCATTTTGAATTATGCTTTCTCAAAATCATTTGAAATAATCGCCCCGAAATATATACATTAATATTTACTAAAATACGGTAAGGAAGGAACTTTCCATAGTCAGCAACTGATCAACGATGGTGTTTATGTAAGAGAATTCGGCCATTATAATTTTAGTTTACAGTTAGTTTAGCCAATTTAAAGATTTTCGTTGAGCGTGCTAATCATTGCACAACAGTAGGAGCCCAATCAGCATTCTATTTATTCAGGCAGCATAGATTGAACTACCCATATGCAGCGAAATAAAACAAACATGCTTTGGCAAGACGAGAGTTGAGTTTTATTTGGATGCTTTCATTTAGATATAATATGAATATGCAAGAACTAATTACTACGGATAGTTTGGTACAAGATCAAATAGAAGGAAATATTTGAGGGAAAGTTTTTTTCTCCATAATATCCGTTGGTAAAGGGCTACATATATTAAAAATCAGCATTCGAAATCACGATTTATAACTGTGTTTGAATACCAAACTCTGCCTTTGTGGAAAATATGTAATTTTCTGTTATTTATGCAGGTCAGTCATGACGCATCTTTTCACTGAAGACAACAAATTGTCATTTGATTCGATCAGTACTACATCAAAATATTATTGCCAAAATATAAATTATAAGATCAAAAAGTAGAAAGATTTTGTCCTCACAAAATCAACTTGAGTCGGCTTACTTCCTAAGACAATCCTCATTAGAAATTCTGACTTGAGAGTTTGTGTGTTTGAACACTAATCTTTTTACTGGTGGGTAATGGGCAATTTTGCCTTCTATTAATGTATATCGGTCAAAGACTACATTGCCAATGACGGTAACAAATTGGTTCGTATAACGTTCAAAACTATATATGATTTAGAAACAACTGTAATTCATCCGTCGTTAAAACAAATTGGTAATGGAAATTAGTTGCATAAACACAAAATCGTGTTCTGTTTCAGAAAAAAATAAGAATAATTGAAACGGATCACCTGATCTAGACGAGAGAACCAGACTTTGTTGTTTAAAAAAAAAGTATTGATGTTGGATATGGACGTCGCAGCAAAAGAGAACAAAAAATATGTATATCCTTATATTTGCAGAAATACGCTAAAATAATTGTGTATTTAAAAAGTACATCCATATTCGTTGAAACATTGGAATCTTTTCAAAACCTTGCAAATATATCGGAAATTATACACCCAATAAATTATGGATACCCCTCGACGTGGGGTAATGGTTAGCAAGCTTGTCTCGTTATAACTTTAATATATGGCTACTGTGGTACAGTAAGATTGTTAATCATCAACTTCAGTCTTTTTACTTTGGGGACTTTACAGCTTCTGGCCACTTAGTTTGATTCGATGTATTATAAGAGGCATATCAACATCTCAACTGGTTATCTAATAACGAATATATATATATATATATATATATATATATATATATATATAAGGCAACATGTTTGTGTGTGTATCTGTTTTTCTTTTTGTCTGTCTGTATGTCCTTTAGACAAATCCGCAATTTTTATCCGATTCTCACCAAACTTCAAAAACATATTCTTTAAGCTTTCGGTCAAGTTACGGGCTACATTTTTCCCCGATTTCTCTCTGATATCGGAAATCGATACCCCTATAACCGATCAGGTCTGATCAAGATCAGGATTTCAGCCCTTTTATCGTGGTTCTTGCTGCAGAATTTGCTCTAACTTGGTAAAATTATAGCTTTTAGTCTCAAACATTAGTAGATCTTCTCAGGTGACTCATTTTCCCCGATATCGGAAATCGATACACCGACATTCTATCGAATCTGATTAAAAACTGATATTCAGCTATCAATATGGCTCATTTCCTCCAATTTTACTCCTGATAAGTTTTCATTGACTTAGGTTAGTTTATTCTTGGATGACTTATTTGACTCCGATATTGGAAATCGATACCCTGATATCCTATTGGGTCTGATCGAAATCAGGTTTTCAGCTCTTTTATTTTGGTTTTTGCTTCGGGTTTTGCTCTAAGTAAGTGTAATTATAGTTCTTAGTCTCAGCCATGATACTATTTACTCTGAGGTCCTATTTAGCCTTCAAAATTAAGTTTGCGATGGAAAACGTATTTGACATATATAACGGAAATCAAAATTTGATTTACAACCATTCATTTTAGTAAGTTCTACGGCTTCGAGATCAACATTTGAACAACCTAAGTTTTAAAGCATTCATTACATCTCAGCAACACCGTGCTAGTTCTAAATATTTTATATGCAATATGTCTTCAGCTACATTTGAACGCAATTTTATGCTTTTACATGTACTTTGTACATTGTTATATACTTATAGAGTAACCGAATATTTATTTTAGATATATAACTAGCGTTGCTCGGGTGTAATGAAAGCTTTAAAAATAATCCATGGTCCTGGAGCTCAGACTCTTTGGACGTTGGCACAAAAGACTAAAAGCAATAGTTGTTTCCAGTTAAAGCGAAAACGTAGACTGAAAGAAAAATGAATTTTGATTTCCTGGTATCGATATCAAATAAGTTTTTTTTCGTTGTAAACTGAATTTTGAAAGCTAAATAAGTCCTCTCAGTTAATGGTATCATGGCTGAGACTAAGAACTACAATTATACCTACTTAGAGCCAAACCCAAAGCAAAAACTAAAATAAAATGGTTGAAATTTCTTTTTTTTTTAAATCATGTCACCCCAAGCAAGACATTTCACTGTCACTATAGCGCAGGGGTTACATAGTGCGATCGGGTATAGGAAATGTCAGAAAAAGGGTGATAGACGAATTAGGATGTACATAGGGTGAGAGTTGGAGAGAATAGTTGTAAGTCAGTGTGTTAGGATGTGTCTATTGACCCTACATTTAAACACCTGGAGGCTGTAGCCGTTGGGGAAGCAAGCATGCGGAAGGGAATTCCACAGGCGGGAAGTGCGAGAAAAGTAGCTGTTGGAGTAGAAATTGCGGTTACATTTCATCGGTTTCACTGTAAAATGGTGGGACCTAGTTTCCAATCTAGTATCTCGTGCAAATTCACACCTAGGGGGCACCAGTGATTTAAGTTCATCAGAGCAGAAGCCATGAAAGTTTTTATAGAAGAGGCACAGGGAAACCACGTCACGCCGGTGAGAGAATGACTGCAGGCGGTCAGCAGACATACAGGCAGATAAACAGACACACACACAAACATTTTGCCTTTTATATATATATATATATATATATATATATTATCAATTTTCTGCACTATTGTAAGAACTGCAACCGTGAAACATCTGAATATCGTTTCTTATGTCTTTGTCTATGAGTGTATCAAATTTGATTAAAATCGGACCACTTTTTCTATAACCTGATTTTTTCGATTATCGATTTTCGATATTTACCGGGGATACCTCGACACAAAACCTAGCTAAGAACACTCGCAGACGCTTTTAGTACAACTGTGCAAATATTCAAGAAAAATCGGTTCAGCCGTTTCGGAGTCTATAGGTAACGGACACACACACACTCACATAATCACACACACACAGACAAAGTTCCATTTTTAAATAAGTTTAGATTAGATATGTAGACGATAAAATAGTATCGCTGTTAAATATACTATAAAATGTATTTTTTATACATTTTAATGTTTCATTGGTGTTCATTTCATTATAAAATGCATTGTTGATCATTTTAACTCTAAAAATTCATTGCTGGCAATTTCACTACGAAAATATATTGTTAGTAATTTTTATAAAAAAAAATTGCTGGTATTTTTATACTTGCCTCGTGTCTTGCTTTTGCGTGGTGGGCCACTATTTATCCACAGCTGGGACACTCACAGTGCCAGGGTGGCGCTGAAACAACGTCAGTGAAGAGGTGGTTCCACGCTTCTCAAATTATCTACTCATCCGATCAGATAGGCAGTTAGAATATGCATACTAATCATTATTCATTGCTAAATGTATCTTTTGTGAACATGCAGTTGACGTAGTATAATAATTCCAAATTGGGTGGAGTGCTTCATAAATTCTTTGTACCACATAATACTAAGCTTAATACAAAGAGGTAACAGTCCAAATTTTTTTCAACGTGTTTCTTAAAGGTTTATGAGAACCATAATATATATTCAGTTTTTAAGAAATATTTTATGTTGAGACTGTGGCAGCCACGTGGCAATGCTTTACGGTCATTTTCAGCCATTCCTAAACTTCATCTACCCAAAAACAATTACAATTTCTACCCATTAATGAACTTCATCTCCCTCAACAACGAAGACCATTTGCACATACACATTAATGCTATATCCGTTAACAAATATAACCATTTACACCCATTCCATCTCCCCCAACCACGATGACCAGTTGCACTTATTCATAAATTCCATCTCTTCGAACAACTATAACCATTTGTACTCATTCATAAATGCTGTCTCGCCTAACAACTATTTGCACTCATTCATGAATTCCAACTGCCTCAAGAACGATGACTATTTGCACCCATTATTCATTTCGTGTATTGATGACGATTTACATTCATTCAGAAATACCACCAATGATCATTGCACCCATTCATCAATTCCCTCTACCCCAACAATAATAACTGCTGCCAAAGACGATATTTTTCTCTTTATGTTCATTTCCATATCAAATTTTATATTCGTAAGATTATTGCACACCCAAGACTATAAACCTTACTCGTCCTTCAACTACAATGCATCTAAGTGCAGATTAATAAATAATTGCACAGGATATCATCACAATTGGCATTAATTGATTTTTTCTGTTTCCTACATGCGTCATAATATATTTTTTTAATCGTTTCACCCCAAGCAAGGCATTCCACTGCCACTATTGCGCTTGGGTCTACATAGGGGAAGGTAAATAGAAAGAGTGGTTAGATATAGGAAATGTCAGAAGTGGGGTGATAGTTAGTTGGGAGGATGGGAAGAGTGTTTGAAAGAATGGAAGCGAGTTATTGTGTTAGGAAGTGTCTATTGACCTTACATTTAAACTCCTGGAGATTGTAGCCGTCGGGGAAGCAGTATCCTTCATTTTTTTCTTTTTCTGTTAGAAGTGGAAAAAATATATAGAAACTGAATTGATAACGCATGGGATTAGACAGTCCAACTACAATAGACAAATGCACACACACACACACATACATATAAATATATATTGTAATCCATAGACAGATCTGTTTCGCCGTATTACAGCTCATCAATACGGTTAGACTACGATTGTTTTTTTTACCCAGGATTGAAACCCGACCGAAATGGCGTCAGTCGGCGACTCTACCACTGGGCTATGGGCGTTCGGTGGAAGTAGGCAGACTTTTTAGCGCATCTCATTATAAGCTCCCAATAGCTAGAGTGCTCTGATTCATTTCACTGAAATTTTGGTATATTTATATATGAATAATGTCCTGTCCCTGAGATAGAGTCTATTAAATTTTGGGTTTATGTGTCAATACTGCAGTGACTGTCAGTTTCACGTTTCAGTGCAATATTTAGAATATTTTTTGTTTCTTTTTTATCTAGCGGTTATACTTTCTTGCTCTCTCCCTCTCTTTATATATATATATATATATATATATATATATATATATATATAAGAGATAATAACGTGTCGAAAAACCTTCCATGTATGGAATGGTTTTAAAAAAAGAAAGAGCTAAATACATGAACATCAGTCAAAAAAGTTCAGACCGAGTCAACAAGTAGCCCAAAGAAAAAACCCCGATACGAGTAATCAACTAACAAAAAGCGCTCAATATTTAGGTAGAGCGGAATAAATAAAGAATACCTAGTGAGCCAGACAACTTACCTAGGTTTCACCTAAACGGATCGTCAGGGAAAGCTGGCTCTAGGTAGGTTGTCTGGCTCTCTAGGTATTCTGTATATATATATATATATATATATATATATATATATAATCAAAAAATTTCTTTTAACCATGTATCGTTGTATGACCAACATGGAAGATTATATCAATGTTTTAATTCATTTTTAAAGAATTTTGACGAGCTTCCTTTTGTTAGACAAGAGGAATGTAAAAATATTCCGCAATTTTTATTTTTTCAGTACGCTTTCATCTACTTCACTGGCCATTCTCAAGGGTGCTATGTTTCAGCTGTTGTTACTTTTACTCATATTTTGGTGTATTTGGTTTTTGTTCCATAAAATACCAGAAAAACTTTGTATGGCCTACCATTCCAAATCCTGGCTTGCTAGTCTAAGATCTCATGATGGTAAACAATCTCAAGTACCTTCCACTTACGGATGACCACGGAGACACAGAGGAAGCTGATATCAGTTTTGGAGATGATGTATGCGGGTCATCAGCAGGTCTGCAGAGTCACGTCAGAGTACCCGAGGATCAATTAAAGTATAGGGTCAAAATATAGTTCTTTTGCATGGTATATTTACAAAGAAACCTTTAAAAGAGACTCAAACCGCTATATATAGATGCAGAAAGAGAAATAGAGAGAGAGAGAAAGGAGAAAGATTTGGGTGATGTTCTCAATTATCGTGCAAAGAAGACACGATAACGAAAATACTGACCAATAGAAATCGGATAAATTTAATCTGAAACTGTTTTTCACACACACGTAACTCCCCACTCTGGACCAGGTATATTAAGGCACCATAATTTAATCTAAACAATCTTGATCAAGAAAAGCCCATATGGTCCGTCTGTTTAAAATTTTTATTATATTTTACAAAGTTTGGTATGCAATACTCAACACCTTTTCCGAAATTTGTAAAAAAATATAAAAAATTAAATAGAAAGACTATGTAGGTTTGTCGTTCATACTTGTTTTTATATATATATATATACATATATATATATATATATATATATATATATATATAATGCCAACTTTAGACTCGAAAAACCTGTAGCGTCACAAATACCATTATGGACACTTAACGTATCATAACATGTATAATAAAAAACAATAAATATATACTTTAAACAAAACGTCCTCTCAAACTTTTTATTTTATACTAATTCTTCTCGTTGGAACGACCTTATTTCTTTTTCTTATATATATATATATATATATAATTCCGGGTGAAGAGGACTCAAAGATTTTTTTATTTTGAGTGCTCTGGCATTTATTTTATTATGAATAGTGCTCAATATAATGAGTATTATAGAGCTTAATATATATATATATATATATATATATATATTGCTCACTTCATTCACTTGTGAATGTTGAGTAATTTAAAAAGTAGCTTTCTCTTAATTGCTTTACTATCGTAACCTATGTGACTAAATTAATATAATATCATTTATGTTAAGATTTAGACACAATCTAATACTTTGCAACAAAATTCTCTCTGTTTCCCCTCTCATTCTGATGACCTAACATGAATGAAATTCAATAATTTCCTTTCTTTTATTAGTACATTATATGATTACATTAAATATTCACAAGTCAATAATATTTGATGCTGGCTCATTCTACTTTCAGATGAATGACTGTAAAATCTGACTTGAAATCTTGCTCTATTGGCACATGAAATATTGTAAAATGATTATCAATACTTTTATTAAATCTGAGCAAAATAAGGATTCCTATTTACAATTTGTGTAATATATATAAAGTCAGAACAAAAGTTATAGTGTTTTTTTTTTAGTAAATTATGACAATATTTAGATATTTGTACATAGATTTATTTAACTTATGTGTCAGTTTGATCCATTTTCATCATCTTTGAAGCAGCTTCATGATTGCTTTATCCCAGAACTTGGCATTTTCTGGAGGATGAACTGGTCTAAGTGGTTTTTGCAGGTTCCCAAGGAACTGAAGTTCCTTACCATTTAAGGGAATTTTGATCCCTACAAAATAAGTGGTAATTATAAGATGCTAAGTCTGGTGAGTTTGACTAGAAAATTTTATTACACTTAATAAGATTTCCCAATCAAACTGTACCAATTTTTACTGGGTCAGTAAAGAGGTGTAGAGTCTAACATTGTCCTGTTCGAAGACAACACTCTTCCGATTAACCAATTTTTAACATTTTCATTGATTGCTGCCTTTTAATCAGTTCAATTGAGAACAGTACTTGTTTGAATTTGATGTTTCATTTTACAGAATATGGTTATAATACACAATTTTCTTCCAGTTCCAACAGATACACATCATCGCCTTTCTGATGGAACTTTGTTTTTGTTTGGTTTGGGGCCTTTTTCCTTCATGCTGTGCTGTTTTTTCAGCGATTTTGCAGAGGTACCTAAATTTTATCCTCTGTAAAAACATTAATTTGGATATTCTTCCAAAAATGAAATAATTGTCAAATTTTAATAACATTTTCAGGACTTATTCACAAATAAATAAAATTATTTTTAAATATTTTCTTAGAAAATCTTGTGAAAAACATTTTATTTTATTTTACATCTGTTAACTTCCACTTATTATATGAGGTAATGAATGATTTACTGATAACTAGAACTTGTCCCCAAAGCTAAGTATTGTGAACCAGAATTGACATGAATTCCAGTTGAATTCCTTGCAATCAGTTATGTGCAAATACCTTTATAAGTTTTAAGTTGGATGCATGAAAATAAAAATAATGTTCTTCTAGGTGAATGATGCTTGCCCTGATGTGATTTCTGAGAAAGGGTTGTTTTCATTTCCTCCCATCTCGTTTCTTTCTCTGTCTTTTACTCTGTAGTTCTTGAGGAGAGTAATCGGTTTTATAGATTCCCAACCTTTTTACTGCAATTACCCCAAAATGCAATTTTACTATTACCCATTACCCCAATGAACAAATACCCGTAATATAGGAAAAGAAGTAATTATATTTTCATACATCAAAAGCAGATAGAGTTAATGGAAATTATTCAATACAACAGTACCAATCTATAATAATCAGAGGTATAGTAGCCGTAACCAAGCCGTGATTCTTAATGTGAGTGTTGAGCTTGTATTGCCTGTGCCAGTGTATTTATTCTTGGCTTTGTGACTGAAAGGGTTATTTGGGCGTCGTCTGCTGTTTCTTGGTCTTCATTCCAAGGACACAGTGTGAAATTATAAGCTGATTGCCTCTTCCCAAAACAAACATCCATTACCCCCAAAATATGGGCTCTTTATCCAACTGGGGTAATTTATCCCGGGGTCGGGAACCATGGGGTTAGGTGTTTCCTCTAACCTCAAAACACTTTTGCAATATAATATTAATATAAAATAAATACTGAAAATTTTGATGCAATTGAATGCTTCTATGGTTTTGATTAATTTTTTAAACTTGGGATAGTGTTGTATTTTTTTTCTTTATTACATCAATAGTGATAGTGATTGTTATTTTGGTTATACCTGCTTAAGCGAATTCCTTAAAACACAGTTCAAAATTAGTGAGACTTAAAAGTTGGAAAACAAAATTAGTTTCAGTTTGTACCATTTTAGTTTTGAAAACTCTTGCATATAAATAAAATTAAAAATATCTCCTCAAATGAAATTATAATGAATATATTTTACATATGATCAAAATCATGAGTTTTATTAAGTTTATTGGAGCAAGGTATTTTATCTGTACATGAATAATTGAGTATGTGCTGTTGGCTCCAAAATAGATGGTAATCAAATGGATCAAGATGTAGAGAATAAATGTATGGGAGTTTTTCCTAAACAAAGTATTCAAACATTTCAAATGTATTTTATGTATAAAATATAGATAGATTTCATGTATTTTTGAGATGCCATGTATGATCATGATTGTGGAAATTGATAATAAAAACTCGCCCTTATTCTAATAACTTCCGGTCTCTAGCTTTGAAATCTACACTGAACAGGTGTAGAGGCTCATCCCTTGTTCCCTGTTTAGGATGTAGTTTCCAGCTTTCTCTTTTCCAATCTTCTCACTTTGGTTTCCTTTTTTTTTTTTCAATTGGAGTAGATAGATCTATCTATCTGTCGCCCGGTTCACACTCTACCCACGTCTATTGAACAGATTAAGAGGCTCACCCCTTGTTCCCTCTTCAGGATGTGGTTTCCGGCTTTCTCTTTTCCAATCTTCTCACTTTGGTTTCTTTTTTTTTTCAATTGGAGTAGATAGATCTATCGCCCGGTTCACACTCCACCCATGTCTATTGAACAGGTGTAGAGGCTCATCCTTTGTTCCCTGTTTAGGATGTGGTTTCCGGCTTTCATTTTTTCCAATCTTCTCGCTGTTTTCTTTTTCTTTTTTTCAATTGGAGTAGATAGACTAAACTATTGCTCTGTTCACACCCCACCCATGTCTATTGAACAGGTGTAGAGGCCCATCCCTTGTTCCCTGTTTAGGATGTGGTCTTCGGCTTTCTTTTTTCCAATCTTTTCACTTTTATGTAGCCCCTTGTACATCAGTGGCGTTACCGCCTTGCTCGGGGTGATATGATTAAAAAAAAAATATATATATATATATATATATATATATATATATATAAAATTTTGGAAATTTTTGAGACATATTCCAATATATTAATTTCAAGTTCATATTTCATTGCTCCTTTTATTCTACCTTCCTTGAAGTTTTACTTTTTTTTTTTTTGTCTTTTGTTTTACTCTTCTTCTGAGTTACACCTGTTTTTAAAGCATCTTCTTAAAATTATCTAAAGAATTTTCTATCGCAACAAGTGTTGGAGAAAATGTGAGACATGTGCATTTTCTCTTTTAGTGAAATGGTAATTTTGTGCTCGGAAATGTGTTAGTAGTTAGACGCGCCTGGAACCATCTCTTGCGGCAGAAAAGTGACTTCTTTGAACGGTTATTGAGTTCGAGGCAGAACCTCCCATCAGCCACATCGTAATTGGCCAGTGAAAATACAAGGAACACCTAGTGTGTAGATTAACTATGTGGATAAACTAAAATTAGAACGGGCTTACGCTTGATTAACACAGTACTCAGTTATCCGAGATTTTAATCCTTGTTAGAAGCGTAACATCCCTACAGAATCAATTTCGCCAAATTAAGCAACTGAATTTGAGAGGCGTGTGAAAATTAATAAGCAGCTATCAAAATGGATACATTGATATATGCTAATTAAATTAGGTACAAAGGGACTTGTATGCACAAAGGAAACTTAAGGGATCTAATTTAACATGAGAAATATATTTACCTATACTCACATCTTCTTCTTCTTCTTCTTCTTCTTCTTCTTCTTCTTCTATGTGCCCTGTCCCTTCAGGACGTAGGCGATCATGGCCCTCCACGTCTCCCTATCCCTTGTGGCCCTCAGCATGTTTGTTCCCGTTTACTCCTGGTAACCCCCGTTCCGTCATCCACCCGACCAGGCCCTGCAAATATGTTATCCGCTGCCTCCCTCTGTCTCTCTTTCCCTCTATCTGTCCAGTCAGTATCAGGTTCTCCAAACGCTCCTTCCTCATTGCGTGTCCCAGGAACTTCAGTTGTCTCTTCCTGATGCTCGGTATTAATTTCCTTTTGGTTGTCATTCTTTCCAACACCTCATCGTTGCTTGCATGTTCAGTCCACGATATCCGCAGCATCCTTCTGTAGAACCACATTTCCGCATACACATATATATTAGCAGCATAAGTAATTTCAGCATAGGGGAATCTATTATCCTTACTACCAATCGTACGTGGAATTAATTTGAAGTTTATTAACGTATGTTAAATCTTATAAGATATTGGCAGCGTACACAGCGGTTGTAAAGAAATATGTTGTTTCCTTCCATGACAATGCCTACAGCAATAATAGAAGAACAAAAAACAGAACTGTACCCCGGTTGGATTATTTCTCTTATCCCCCCAACCTGCCACATTCACTTGATCTGGTAGCAACTAATTATCATCTTTTTCAATGTGGTTAACTTTCTTTAATCAAAAGGAGATTCAAAAGTTCTTTTTGTAACTTTTACCTTAAAAGCTGTAGAATTTGACACAAAATCAACCGAAGAGCTACTTGATAAGTCTACACAAAACATCGTTAATAATGGCAAGCACATATTTTTAAAAAATCTGATTGAACTTTATTCCTTGAAGAAGAAAATTTATAAAAAGGCGGAAATTATTAATGAGCCAAACTAATATATTCTTTTACTCTTGTTCTGCTAATCATCTTCATCCTGGTTTATTTGAAACAGTTTGCGTTAATTTAAAGGAATAAAGAAATGGGATAATTTTGATGCAAGACACACGAACGCAGACATACACACACACGTGTGTGTGTGTGTATCCGTGTGTGACAAAAACTAATTTAAGTGTATGCATTTTTTATGATCGCTCAGTATCAGGTCCCGAGCATATGTAAATATAAATATATAAAAATACAAACTGAGGTAAACACTCGTGCTTAAATGAAATCGTCAGTCGATGACTACTGTGTTTCACCTTGAAACAGACTATCGCTGCTCGATGTTGACCTTAAGGTCTACTTACACACACACACACACACACACACACACACACATCTATATATATATGATTGCATGCGGCGTCAATGGAATATCAGTAGAATTAGTTAATTTTTATATAAACTAGATTATTTTTTACTTTATTACAAAGAGCAGCTGTATTTTTGAGATGCATCATTGAGTTACTTTACACTTTCAGTTTGCGGCTAGCAAACAGTGGATGTGATCACAGGTTTTAGTTAAATTGTTTGGCAGTGGCGGCAGTGAATTATGTAATTAGGCAGGTAGGGGGTTTCTTTGCTGCGAAACTCCGAAATAAAGCGTGCTGCTTTGATTCATTCATCCGTGTACGAATCGCTTGCGACGATTGACCGATGTGTCGGGGATGGATTCGGCTTCGATGCGTTGGAAAATGTGGCAATGTATGTTAGGTGGATCTGATGGACATCAAAACCACTGGATGCAAGTCTGTCAAAAGCAGCTCAATTTCTTCGAGATTGAATGTGTCATTTTCCCATGGCATCCTCATCACCAGTGACATGTTGTCAATACGATAAACTACATTCCATGTGTTAGCGGCATTTCCGTGTCGCATTTACCAACGTCTATTATCGTTCTAATCGATTAGTCGAATTTTTCTACCTGCCTGATTTTGACATCCTCAGAACATAACTCACACCTGTGGCCATCTCTTTTCCAGGTTAGCGTGCATTCCTTTTTTTTCTCACAGTTTATAATATCTTTTTATTTTATTTTATTACCTCATTTAAGTGTACCTTCTGTTTTACTTCTGAGTTTGTCATAAACACAGCATCAACTCTGTCTGTGTTGTGGATTCTTGTTTAGAAAACCCACACAATATATTATATTGTGTGGTATAACAAAAAAGATATTAGAGGAAAAAGGTAAGTATATTGAACAAAAAGATATACAAACTGTACACGGTTAGTAGATACAGGAATACTTGTTAGCAGGAGTCAAATATTTACAAAGAAGTCCGGGTAATAGTCTATATACTTGCTGACCAACGAGCGGCAGTTCAACTGCTGTGACAAACACCAACTCTAACAACAACTATATTTAGTTGTCCCTCCCAGTAAGGGCAACATGTGACACATGGTCAGTTTATGACTGGGATTTCCAGGCTATATGACCCGGCCAAAAAATGTCTGTCCATTTTTGCCCAGTCGTGATTCTGCCCTTCGGCGGAACCACGACTGGGTTATTGCTCTCTGCTCGGAAGCAGTGAGCGCCCTCTACCCGAAGGCAGAGAACTGACAGTGTTATAGTTGAAGAGTCTCAGCAACTCTAGCAACAACAACCCGTTCTATGTAAGAAGGATAATTTGTATACCATGGAAGCGTCCATAGAGTATGTGAAAAGAGGTGACTCCCCAACAGTTTGTTATATTAAATTCATTTACCCTGACAAAAAATGCTGGTTTTTATTCTAGATCTGTTATGATTATGTCACTGTAGTGCTTAAATGAAACCGGCAAGACAATACATTTTTGCCTTACTTTTCTTTCTATTTTTTGTGTTTTACTTGATTCGTTCTCTCTTTCAATGCAAATTCTTTGCTCACATTAGAATTTACAAATTTTTCGAATATATTTAATATATATATATAAATCAAACCTTTCTATTATGTCAAATATGCTGTTCTTGTCGTATATTATCAAATGTATGTACGTTATCTTTGAATCCCAGGAATTGTTTTTTTGCATTTTCATGCCTTACTCTGATAGCATTCTGATAATAAAGATTGCTATTCACATTCCAGTGTCTTTAACGCAGCCACACTCTGCTTATTCGGTTTATGGTACGATTCTGCAGCTAGGTGAATCCTTATAAATTTAGTGTTTTAGCCTGATTAAAATGAGTGTATAATAAAGTTCACATTCATTGTCATTGTTAATCAACAGGACATTTAATCCGATTCAATACTCATCGTAGCATCCATTTGACTTTTTCTTACCCTTTCAAGCTATGACGATAAAAGTCGTCTCCAAGATACAGTATAGAATGATAACAAATATCTCGTAAATATGCATAAAACTTATTCATCATCTTTTCGAATTAAATAAAGTTTGAACAAAATAAATTTATATTCTAGAAACATAAACTAAAATCAAATATAAATAACAGGGCTCTGCTTCGCGTGACATGCGACAAAGCGAACCTCGCTGCTGTGCTTGAAAAGGACCTCCAATCCGTAGTGGCCTGGGGTAGGAAATGGCTAGTAAATTTCAATGCTTCTAAGACGAAGCTGTTATCAACTAACCACCATAGACAATCGCATCTACCTCCCATTAGCATGGGACAGGCTAGCCTCCCAGAGAGTAAAATACTACGCCTCCTTGGCCTTACACTTTCGGCGGACCTCAAATGGAATGACTATATCGAATCCATTGCCAAATCTGCCACTATGAAAGTCGGCTCTCTGTGCAGGGAAGTTTTTCCCACCTGAATCTATTCTGCACATATACAAATCTACCATCAGCCCGTGTATTGAATATTGCTGCCATATCTGGTCGGGTGCCCCTGCTGCTCTCCTTGGGCTTCTTGACAAAATACAAAGGAGGATCTGTAACGTGGTTGATACTGACTTGGCAGACCGGCTGCAACCACTCTCTCGCCGGCGTGATGTGGCTTCCCTGTGCCTCTTCTACAAGTACTTTCATGGCTTCTGTTCCGATGAACTTTGAGCATTGGTGCCGCCTAAGCAGGAATTTACACGAGATACTAGATTAGCAACTAGGTCCCACCCTTTTACAGTTAAACAGATAAGATGTAACCGTAAATTCTACTCCAACAGCTTCTTTTCTCGCGCTTCCCGCTTGTGGAACTCCCTTCCACAATCTGCTTTCCCGACAGCTACAATCTCCAGGTGTTTAAATGTAGGGTCAATAGAGACCTCCTATCACTCTAACTCCCAATTATTCTCAGAACACTCTCATCTACCCAACCCTCATTCTCGCTATCCTTACCCGCATATCACCCACCCTCTGACATTTCCTATATATAACCATTCTCGGTATCCCTATCCGCCTATCACCCACCCTCTGACATTTCCTATATTTAACCATCCTTTCTCCACTCTATGTAGCCCCTGCGCAATAGTGGCAGTGACACGCCTTGTTCGAGGTGAAACGCTTATAAATAAAAAATGTAACTAAATGTACAAAAATATTATGATGAAAATTTTGTTACTCAAACCATAAGATTGAAAAGCCTCTCTTCCTATGTTTTTACCTGAACTTGAAACACAATTTAAAACACCGGTAAGAATATTTGTTAGCAATGTGTGTAGTTTTTTTTTATACAAATAAATGTGATTAAGTTTTATTGATTAAACTTTTTTCGGAATAAAAGAAAGTCGAACAGTGAATTATCTTCTAATACTGGAAGATTCTAACTTCTTGGATTATAATGTCACTTTCACACTTTCTGATTTCTTTTGATGTTCTTTGGCTTTTTGTGGTTGTAATTATTTTTAAACAATTTGCTTTAACATTTTAAGATTATTGAAATTTCAAGATTTCATATTCTAACTATTCTACAAACTTTGTTATTAATTTCGAAGTGAGTCTTCGTATTTTTCGCTATATTTTTTTTTTACTAACATTTGTGAAATCAGTACTGCCTTCTTACCACGCATGGTTAATATCTGCATAAAATATCTACAGGCCATTATCTGAATCATATTCATTTTTGATAATTTCAAAATATATAAATATTCATGGCTACATGAAGAAATTACATATGTTGTGAGAGGTAAAAAAGTTTTCTAAAATGAGTCCATCCTTCCGAGTGGATAAGGTGTGGCAGATATAATGAACTAGAACAGCAGAATAGCAGAAATGGTGAACAAGATTGGCCTTATTTACAACAAAAAAGTGTTTGTCTTTTTCTAGCATGTAGGTCTTCGATCTGAAAAAGTCTATAATGTGCTTTTGGCAAAGAAAACATTTGAAAATGTGAGGAAGACGAAGAGAAAACTAAATAAAATGCTACATGTATCGAAAGTTATGCTAATGGTTCTTTCCTCCATGTATGGTGTGACCAATCAGAAAATTGCTCAGTGAATAAAGACCGTTACTTTTTTAATGGCAGGATTTAGATTTTATTGCAGATTGGTGATCGAAAGTACATTTCTGTTGTGAGGCGAAGATTAGATTTCTGTCTCCGTTTTCGTTACTATGTTACGGGTTGGACTGGTCACAAAAAATTTGCGACCGAAGTTTTTACTGGCACATGAAGTTTTACACAGGGCAAGCTTAATTCGGATTTCAGTTTTTATGTCGACCCCATAAATTTTAAAGAACAAAATGTTAACTTATTACTAAAATTCAGAGAAAATACATTTATATATGTATATATTTTAGTCTAAAGCTTTGTTTATTTGGCCTTTAACACTTATCGTTCATTGGTTGATTTACTAACTAGGACGTTGGTACATTTCTACTGAGGTTGAATTATGAAAAAGAGGAAAAATATGGAAAGGGCACGATAACATATTTACACGTATTAAAAGGGACTGGCATTTACTTTAGATAATGCTTGTTCAGTATCCGCCGATATCCTGTTTGTCCTTAAAAGAAATTATGAAATTATTTGAAATCCGATATTTATTACAAATTGGGTGATTGTCTCTAAATTATAGGAATGTTAAATGACATTTGCTGCTTATTATTTGCATGCATGGCTGGTGATTAGTTAGCTGATCCCAAATCCAGCCTACTCTGCTGCGTAAACTTTCGTATTAATGCCCATAAGTACGAAATGGACCCATCTCTTTTTGCACAGCTATGGGCTAAACAGTAGATTAGGAAGAGGTCTTTAGCCTTGGGCGGTTGAGAATTTAAGAGGAAACTAATTTAAAATGAACTAGTAGAAAGTCTAGTGAATTCACTCCCCGTGAGTTTCACAATGCATCATATAATCTGTAAATGAAACGACATGATTGCTTAGTCTTAATAGCTGCCTGTGGTCATTACATATTTCTAATCATTAGTACTCAAGTGAGTTTGAATTTTAATTCGTTCTCTTGCGATAGAACTTTTAAAATTACACTCACTGTCTTGTGTCATACTAGATTTTAATATGATAATTATGTCAATCAGTTAAAACTTTTGCAAGAGGGCCGTCAATAGACCAAACGATCATTCCTGGGTGTGACAATAAACCACCCTCAGCAGCAAGGCTTCTGATCTGGAGATTAGGGGTTTTCAGTAGAATGGACCCACCTCTTAATTGCTGTTGTTTCCAGATCCATCCACCCTGACCCATGGTGTTAGCATTTGTTAGGGCTCAGCCTATGGGAAAATAATGGCTTCTCTAACCGAAAACAAAACACTATGAAAGTATAAAAATGTATTTTCATAGTAAAACTACTAGGATTTCATTTTAATATATAAAAAAGACCAAAATATATTTTATCTGTAGCTAAAGGTATGCAATTTTGTTCAAAATATATTTAGTTGAAGCCATAAAAACATGTTCGAAATATGTAGAATTTCGGAATTAAATAACCCCTATAGGTGTTGATATGCCACTAAGCAAAATCAAAGATAAAACGACCAGTACGTAGGCAAGCAGTACCACCTATATAATAGTTGTCATTCCATTGTTTAACTTTGCATTGAACAGTCTTCCACGATTGTTTCTTGATTCATATAGAAATATGATTCACCTCACCATGCGTCAGTGAAGCTTTTATATTGGGCTTAGTACTGTTCAGTGGTTGTAGGAAACCCTTCTCCGAGGTAAATGTTAGAGTCAACTACAAAGGTCTACTACCCTTTCGATTGAATATTTGGCAAGTTAGACTGACTCGTGCCGATTGAATTTCTGGATTTGCTCTTACGCTAAAATGAAATTTTTATGTTATTACTATTTGATAACATGGCCCATTTATATTCACATGTCTCTATTTCTCAGAAACAAAAAGCTATCAGACGAAAATTTTAGATGACATTTTGAAATGCGTAGATTACACCAGTAAGATATTTTGTAGTTTATTCAATTAGCTTAGCAATATAATGAATGATAACGAATAATAATTTTTGCAAAAATCACTTATTTTTCCCGATTTATATGATTAGACAACTTAATATTTAATTAGACGCGTACTAATGAATACTAATGAAAAGTTCACCCTAAAAACGTCAACGCTACATTTTAAGCAAAATGACTGAAAATTGTGTATGAGTAGATAAAAATAATCTATAATAGGATTTTACAAGCAAGTTGTAATTTTGTGATATGGTTAGGACAAAAATAACGGTAACAAAAACTGTCTTAAAACAACAGGAATTTCATTAATAAAATAAGTGTAAAATATAAACTTCTTCTATGTGCCATATCCCTTCAGGATGTAGGCGATCATGGCCTTCCACGTCTCCATATTCCTGGTAGCTTCTAGCACGCTTTCTACTGTTACTCCACTCAAACACCGCCCTGCCATCTACCTGCTCGGGCCCTTCAAATATGTTATCTGCTGCCTTCTCCTGTCTCTCTTTCCCTCTATCTGACCTGTGAGTATCAGATTCTCCAAGCTTCATTTCCTCATCACATGTCCACAGAATTTTAGCTGTCTTTTCGATTATGCTCAGTATTAATTTCCTTTTCGTTTCCATCCTTTCTAAAACCTCATCATTGTTCACATACTCGATCCATGATATCCGCAGCATCCTTCTGTAGAATCATATTTCAGCTGATTCAAGTTTTTTCTTCATCTTTAATGTTAATGTCGAGCATTCATTGCCTTATTAAAGAACAGACATCACATATAATTACAGTACACTTTTCTTTGTTTCTGGTGAAATTTTTCTGTCTCTTAATTCTTTGCTTAGCTTCTGGAATGTGTCCTTGGTCATTCCCATTCGCCTTCGGATCTCAGTGTCACACTTTCTATCCTCCGTTAGAACACTTCCGAAGTCCTCGAAGTTTTGTACTTTCATGATTTTTATTATCCTCAATGTGTAATTGGTATTTTGCTCTCTGTTTATTGATGACCATATATTCGGTTTTCTTGTAATTTATTTGTAGTCTTTTCTTTCGACTTTCTTCATCTACCTTATTTAGGAGATCTTGCAGTTGTCTTTCCCCGTCAGCTATCTACACTGTATCATCTACGTATCTTATTTTGTTCATATTGTGACCGGCAATGACGAATCCTGCCATAAATACTAAGGTCCTCAGAATAGTCTCACTGTACAAGTTGAATAGATCCGGTGAAAAGACACATCCTTGTCTTACGCCCCTTTCTATCTTTGTATTTTTTTAAAATCATATCACCCCAAGCAAGGCGATAACGCCACTGATGCGCAGGGGGCTACGTAAGGGTAAGAAGAATGGAAAAGAGAAAGCCGGAAACCACATCCTAAACACGGAACAAGGGATGAGCTTCTTCACCAGTTCAATATCTACTGAATAAAAGATAAATAACCATATATATATATATATATATATATATATATATACGAAGTGTTATTCCAGATAGGTTTTTCAATGATTCAGTCAGTTAAGTGCCATACGTGATACACGTTTATGCGATCATGTCTCTAAAGAGACATGACTGACTGGGCAGAAGATTATCTCGCAGTTGGTTGTCATTGCTTTCTGCGGTAGACTGTTTGCCAGCAGAGGCTATAGAACCCAATCTGTCCTGTTATTTAACCCATAACTGGAGAGAAGTGACGGATTAATACCTTTCCCAAGGTTATTTGCGCGTAGGTGAATGCAACGAATTCAACTGGAATTTGAACTCGGCTCCCAGATTTGTCATTCCGACTATATATCCACTGCACCACAACGCACATCCGCAATGATTACACCACGAACAAGAAAGAGAAGAAAAGCGTGTTTAGGAGCAGTAGAAAAGATGAACTTCGATAACAAGTGGCATTTTGAGTTATGTGTAAATAATATGATCTGACGAAGAACCGGCAATAGAGCCCGAAGTAATTTCGTACTAGCCACACCATCCTAACAAATATGAAAAATCTTAAATTTTAATCATAGGCGGAAGAATTGCCGAAAGTTTTTGCCTTTGTTTAAAAGCCTGATATAATGATCTTCACTTGAGGAAACAAATTTTATCATTTTTGCTTCATTTCTAACCTGTTCATATAGCCAGGCTGATGAAATGGATCTTGAATGAAGAAAATGAAAAATCATCTTCATACGAAGCAGAATCAATGTCATGTCATATGTCATATGTCATATGTCATGTCATATGTCATGTCATATGTGTTGGTATTTCTTTCTTATTTCTTCGTTAATCATTAATTTTTTTAAATGTGTGTTTTTTTTTATCAGAGGTAAAAAAAGATACAATATCGTTCGGCTGCATATGAGGGCCGTATGTAGTCGGTCAAGTAGAAAATGACTAATCCGCAAGTGGTAATCAGTTTTGTTTCTAACCTGATTTTCAGCAGTGACCACGCCCTTGATAAGCCATGAAAGACGACAAACAGACAGACAGACAAACAGATAGATAGATAGATAGATAGATAGATAGATATGAACAGACTGATATAGATAGATAGATAGATAGATAGATAGATAGATAGATAGACTGAACAGACTGATAGATAGATAGATAGATAGATAGATAGATAGATAGATAGATATGAACAGACTGATATAGATAGATAGATAGATAGATATGAACAGACTGATATAGATAGATAGATAGATAGATAGATAGATAGATAGATAGATAGATAGATAGATATGAACAGACTGACATAGATCGATAGATAGGAAGTTTAAAATATTTGCTCCTGAATATTCAAAATGTAATATTTATGTAGAAATTTAATATTTCTTTTCATGAAACGCTGAAATTTTAGAAAGGAAAATATATTTGATTTTTGTTAAGAAATATATTTTACGTCACGATCATGGCTCTCCAAAACTTCCTCTCCTTTGTGTCTCTTCGCAGTTTTTGTCTTTTTGTGCTTTTACTTCCCGAATTTTCAAAGAATGTTTAGTGAAACTGAAATTTAGTTTTAAATAACTCAATAATAGAGATAAAGATAATGACAAAACTTATAGAACACTAAAAGTCGAAGAGTCTATGAGTTTGGATATATCAAACACCGAAAACTAATATTAGATGTACGACAAAGATGTGTCTTCTCGCCGGACATATTCAATGATTCAATATTTTGATCATGAGAAATTTAGAAGTCCAGTATTCATTATTGGTGTCCACAATTGTAAAGTAAGATATACAAATGACATCGTACATTTTGATGACAGCAAATACAGGACGAAAAACTACTAGAACTCCTACAGGTGCCACTGAAGGAAAGCGAGAGAAAGGCCAAAATATCAACGGTAAAATGCCGCGTTGTTTATAAAAATCATAGCCCAATATGCAAAGTACAAACTGGTATTACCAAAATAAAAAATGAAACAATTTAAATATCTGTGAAGTGTTTAAACAGTGGATGGAGGCAGTATTTACATTATTTGGACGATTGTTCTAATGTTTGTTGCCATTTGTACGGCGTTTCGGCCGTTGTACGCCCCGGCCTTCTTCAGGAGTTTCAAACCGAACCTTTTATTGCAATCACTGGGGTATATGAACTCTATTCCTTGCGCACAACCTCCATTAGAAGTCATAAGTTATCTCCTCTAACCCTGCAAGTTACTTTTACACCACTGCTGTAGCGTGGTATTGAAATCATAACTCAAGTCAGGAACTAAACAACAATGGGTCATGTGTCCTTAAGGACAAGAACAACTGAATTTTTGGGACTTATAAACATAATGTCCAGTAACACGTTTTTTAAGTTCATAGCACCTGAAGAAAGTCGGAGCGTACAATGGCCGAAACGTCGTACAAATGGCAACAAAGATTAGGAAAATAGTCCGAATAATGTAAATACTGTAAATATTATCTCATCTCAGATATCTAGACAAATAGTGGACGGAAAATTTGACACTGTTATTTGGAGGCGAATATGGATAGCGAATGTGGCCTTCCAGAAGTTAAGCAATATACTAAAAAACAAAAAACAAAAACAAAACAAAACAAAAAAACAAAAAAAAAAACAGTAAAATTTGGTGAGAAAAAAAGAGAAAGAAACTGTTACGTAATATTACTCCTCCTCTATGGAAGATGAAGAAGATACTTGAAGCACCAGAAATGTGGTTCTACAATAAGATTCTCAGAATACCATGGATCAAACGTAAGCAACGACGAAGTTTTAGAGAAAACGAAAAGGAAGAAAATCTAATTAAGGCTTGGAAAATATGATACTCACAGGTCAGATTGAAAGCAAAACAACGCATAGCGAGCTTGAGAAAATAGATGGTCGAACTAGTTTTAGCAGTTACAGCGTAAATAGATCTGATGTATTGAATATGCATACACCTTGGTTCCCCCTCACAGTAATATGATTGGCTGGTGTCAGCCATAAATACAGACTAAGGCATGGACGCCTATTGGAACGCCTACTGACTCCGCTTATTGCATAAGCCTACGCCTAAGCATACTGTATACGACTACGACGAGTACCAGTCCATTACGGCTACTTGTTAGATTGTCAAACCTGGTTACATTGCCAAAACCACTTAGTTACTTCGAATAATATATATATATATATATATACCTTTCCGGAACATATCAAGATAATTTATTAAGAGCTACATAAGACAGAAAATTGTAATTAGGTCAATGTCCTTAAGAGACATCGAAGAAGATACTGGACATCTACGTATCTTAAACGCTTGTCATCTTAAAATAATATCCACTGTTTATTTTTAACTCCCCGCTATATATGTGTAACACTATTCATCAAACTACTGTTAGTCGAAGAACAAAAAGCGGATTTTTTCAGTCTTAATTTTCCCGCTATTAGCATAATATTCACACCCTTGTACAAATTAATTGAAAAAAATTGCTTTAGTTTCCTTTCTTTCCCCATATGATCAGTTTTAGACACACTGGAGTTACACGGTGTAATCGATTTCTATTTTTCCTCAGATTAGGTCATTTGCAGTGGTGTGCAGTAACATGATTCTATTTTCAGACAGTATGATGGAATTTTTTGGGCCTTGAGGAATATTGTGTCATCCGTGATTACATCAGAATTTTATCGCGCCCAGACACGATTGTCTCGATTAGATGTCCTATAGCTATTCTCTGCCATGGAAGCGTACGAAAATTGTAAGCTTGCACGAAGACACTGGCAAGCCTTACAGAGGATCACGGATATTGTTTGTGTCAGCCTTTAAACTTTCAACCGTGTCATCAAAATGAAGAAACAAACTGGATCCCACAGCCCATAACGCAAAGAAAAATGCGGTCGGAAGATTAAAAGAGAAGACATAAAGAGACGACGTATATGTGATCAGGAAAAATGTGAAAGATCACAAAAATACTTTATTCGTTTTGTTTCAGTTAATTTGCACAAGTATGTAGATGGTCGATTGATATGCATATAATAAGAATGATAGTATCATAGAGACTCTTTAGATCCGTGGATGAGATAAACTCTGGAGAAATTGTTTGTAACAGAAGAGAGTGATTTTTATGTAATATTATAATTTATGATTTCCCTGAAATCAACAATTACCCATGACTAAAATGATTACGAAAATCATTGGCACAAACATTGAATGTAATTGGAGATAAAAGTAGAACTTTTCAGTATAAATAGCTTCCTTCTTGCTATATCTTCCATATCAATTCTTGTTCTCCAATTACTTCAATGAAATCTTTCTACAGTGATGACTCGTCGGTAGACATGAAGATAAACCAGAAAGGATGTGCGTTGTGGTGCAGTGGATATCGGCTCGGAACGAGAAATCGGGGAGCCAAGTTCGAATTCCAGTTGAATTCGTTGCATTCATTTACTCCCAAATAGCCATGGGAAAGGTGCTAATCCGTCTTATCCCTCAAGTTATGGGTTAAAAAATAAGACACACTGGCTTCTATAGCCTTGGTTGGCAATCAGTTTACCGCAGAAAGCAATGGCAACCTACTGCGGGATAATCTTCTGCTCAGTCAGTCATGCCTCTTTCGAGACATGATCGCCTAAAGCGTGTATCACGTATGGCATTTAACTGACTGATTCACCACGAGAAGAGAAAGATAGAGAGAGAGAGAATAGAATGTTACTACGCTTTCAAGATAGAAAATAAGTGTCACTCTGCAAATGACTAAATACGCCATTAACCTTATGCTTCATAATTCAAGTGAATTCACTGAAATCTCATCTGATTCCGATAGAAAAATCAGTGCAAATGTAGAATATGCTGAGAAAACTAAATTAAGGATATACTTTTTTAAATACGAAAATAAAAAAATAAAATATTAGCGATTCTCATTCATATAAAAAGCAAACGGTTTCAAATGCATTAAAACAAACGGCGGACTGCAATCTTAATCGTCCTATGAAACACTAAATCGTGTTGATTTATTAGCAATGATATTGAATTGAAACTTGGAAGAAACTTCATAGCATGACATGCTTTTTGCAGATGAATCTTATTGCACTGAAAGTAGCAATCACTTATTTTTTTAAAACGCAAATCTCAGAGGATATCTGCCAAGCAAGCAATCAAGATAAAGCTATTAAAAACTAACTACATCATACCGAAATAACTCTAAACTCATTTTCTCTAATTTACTGATACAAGATTGAGAGCAATTGGTACAGTTGTTTTTGCAAGTCACAAGTTAGAAAACCCTGTAGATATATTCATTTGAGTGATGATTTAGAAGTGCACAAAGAAATAAAAAAGAAATATTTTATTCAATATTGCTTGGCATGGAAAAGATAAAGCATATGTTATTTTTCTTTAAGTCTGGATAGATCTCTTAAGAAAACACATTCAGTTCTTATTTGAAAAGAAAAACACATTTCTGTATATTTTGTCAAAGCTAGAATGTATGGCGTTTTATGAAAGAGAAAAGGAAAATTGCAGAGAACTCTTCAATGTCTTGCTTCAATTCTGGAGATAAAAAATCATCGGTGATATTTCTAAGTGAGGAGTCTCATACAATTTAACACGATTCTTTGTTTATTATTAATAACGCATTATGTTTCTCCCTTTTTTTTTGTCTATGATGAACTCTTCCTATTATTATGAATACCGAGAGAATATGCCTCTCGGGGTGGAGTTGAGTTGGGTTGAGTCACCCCTGTCTAATACTTGGCAGTCAGACTGACGTGTAACACTCTTCTATTTGTTTTCCCTTTAATATATATGTTTCAATAATTCCCGAGTTCGAGTTTTCTTCCGGACTTATTCTGGGTCCACAACAGTTTCTTAAATTCTCTATGGTTTAGTAATAAATATTCTGATGGTAATAATTGAAAAACAGCTTGTCATATATTATTTGAAGTTGCACAGCAACTGATCTTCCTTAAGTTTCGACTGTACCCATCATAGAAACCCGATTCATTTCACTATTGCTTCTTCTTCTTCTTCTTTTATGTGCCCTGTTCTTTCAGGACGTAGGCGATCATGGCTTTCAACATCTTCCTATCCCTGGTGGCTCTTAGCACGCCTTCTCCTATTACACCATTCAACCCTCGTTCCATCAGCCACCTGATCAGGTCCTTCAGATATGTTATCTGATGCTTTTCCCTGTCTCTTTTTTATCTGACCTGTTAGTATCAGGTTCTCCAAGCCCTCCTTCCTCATTGCGTGTTACAGGAACTTCAGCTGTCTCTTCCTGGTGCTCAGTATTAATTTCCTTTTCGTTTCCATCACTTCCAAAACCTCATCATTGCTCACATGCTCGATCCATGATATTCGCAGCATCCTTCTGTAGAACCACATTTCTGTTGCTTCAAGTGTTTCTTTCATCTTTGATGATCCTGTCAAGCATTCACTTCCCTATTGAAGAACTGACAACACATAGCAATCCAGTACTCTCTTCTTTGTTTCTAGAGAAATTGTCCTGTTTCTTAATACTTTACTCAACTTCTGGAATGCTTCCTTCGCCATGCCAATTCGCCTTCGGATCTTTGTGTCGCACTTTCCGTCTTCTGTTATAACACTTCCCAGGTATTTTAATTTTTGTGCCTGCTTGATTTTAGTATACCCGACCTGTATTTGGCATATTGGGCTGCCATTTTTACTGATGGCCATGCATTCGGTTTTCTCGCAGTTTATTTGTAGTCCGTTCTTGTCACTCTCTTCAGCTGCCTTGTAGAAGATCATGTATTCAATAATTTGCTTGGTGATCTCAGTGTCAAGTTTTTACTTTTTAGCTGAAGTTATTAGAATCAAATATAGTAATCTGATGGAATGTAATACTCTCTTTCTGTTGTGGATTCCGGGTGAGAAACTGCACAAAATAATGAACAACAAAAACAGATATGGAGATAGAAAAGTAGGTTATATTGAACGTAAAACACAAACTTGAACGCAGGTTAGTAAATCCAGGAATACTATTAGTAAGAAAGAAATATACACAAGTCTTGAAGTGAAGTCGTTGGAAATAGTATTTCCGTGTATATTATTCTAGCTGAGTGGAGCTCAGAGCTAGTCTGACTTCTGATGTGGTAATCTCTGGGTAGCAGTTCTGGTACTCTCCAATAACTGGCACGGATCTCTACTCTATGGCAGTTACTGTTCTCTCTATGAAAGAAGTATATATATATATATATATATATATATATATATATATAATCAGCCGAGTCCATTATCATATACAAAGGGGAGATCCCACAACACTTTCTTGTCCGTATTAAGATTATAAATGTTGCTTATAAAATTATCGTTTGACTTCTAATTTGAGAAAAACAATAGAAATGGGAATTTATTCAAACTGAGTAAGTGTATCAGTCATTTATTACCAATAGAATTAATAGATTATCGCAGCGGGTATAAACATTTTGCTTTCTACGTGACATTCTTTCACCCAAACTTTGAGCTACTTTTTAAACGATTCAAAACCTCAGTATCAATAAAAATATGTACGAAATCATCTCATCTTTAGGTCCGCGCACGCACATTTTATCTCCGTTGAAATGAAAAATTACAAAATGTTAGTTCTTTAAAGAATTGGCTCTTCATTAAGTAAGACAACTTTACTTTTAGTCTTAAGATAGAATTTCTGTCTAATCCCCTCATTCGGAAGAACATTAAAGAAATATTAAAGTAAATTGTTTGATAAGACTGCAATAACACTTTAGAAATTATACTTACCAGCGAATAAAAAAATTCTGCATTTAGCAGGTCAAATAGTGAAAAAAAAAAAAAAAAAAAAGAAGAGAAAATCTGAAACGTCTTTGTTTCCATGAACTATAGTAGAGATTTCGAATTGGGGTGAAGATTGACATTAAATGATGGCTTCTAAAGTAATTCAATTTGATGATACATTGCAACGTAATCAAAAGGAAAATTAAATCGGTCAAACAAGAAAATTTCTGCTATTCATTTTATTCAAGACTTTCCTAATTCTTTAGTTTGGGATATCTCTCTAAGTGTCTCTCTTTCTCTCTCGCTAAGTGTCTCTCTTTCTCTCTCTCTAAGTGTCTCTCTTTCTCTCTCTCTAAGTGTCTCTCTTTCTCTCTCTCTAAGTGTCTCTCTTTCTCTCTCTCTCTCTCTCTAAGTGTCTCTCTTTCTCTCTCTCTAAATGTCTCTCTTTCTCTCTCTCTCTAAGTGTCTCTCTTTCTCTCTCGCTAAGTGTCTCTCTTTCTCTCTCTCTAAGTGTCTCTCTTTCTCTCTCTCTAAGTGTCTCTCTTTCTCTCTCTCTCTCTAAGTGTCTAAGTGTCTCTCTTTCTCTCTCTCTAAGTGTCTCTCTTTCTCTCTCTCTAAGTGTCTCTCTTTCTCTCTCTCTAAGTGTCTCTCTCTCTCTCTAAGTGTCTCTCTCTCTCTCTCTAAGTGTCTCTCTTTCTCTCTCTCTAAGTGTCTCTCTTTCTCTCTCTCTCTTTTTCTAGTAGTTAGATGTCGGAATATAATGTCTCCTCATAGTCGATAGATAAATGTGAGCTCTTTGATGAGCATCTGTCTTGAAATATCTTAACATGAGAATTGACAGCAAAACGCGAAACACTACAACGCCAACGTTATCCGGAATATTCTTGAGAAATAACTTCATCTCGATACTTTTATCGTCAGCCAGACAGAAGATTATTTTGTCAGTTTTTCCATAGCTAATTAACTACAATGGGAATAAATGCGAATCAAACCACCATCTCTTAAATACTTTATTTGTTTAGTCAGTGGCAGCAATAAGCGATTACCAGCGTTATCATCTTTGAACGCTATATAGTCTTACCCTCTAGATGCCAGAATTTCAAATGTTTAAATTCGAGGCATCATAAGAAATAAAAATAAGTCATAAAAACATGCAAACATTTTTAAGTGTGTCCCTTAAATGTGTCCATCGATGTCTCATTAAAAGGGTGAGTTTGACATTTCACAGCCAAGATGTACTTTGCAATCTTTCATTTCATCTAGAAACACGTCTTCAAAGAAAATTATACTGGTTTGTAAAGGACAGCCTACAATTTACATAAATATATATTTGATATTAACGCTGTCGATTCAATAAACAATTATTTACAGAGGATTTCATTAAATTTACCCTAATTTATACATTTTTAAATTTTGAATCATTACATTTTAGATTCTATGAATTTCTCAAAAGAATTTGTTAATATCTTAAAAGCTAATTGAAAGCTAATTGCAAACAGCAACACAAATAATAGCTAGAAGGAGAATTGCAGATGAAATAATTGGCCAAAATAACTAACAAGTTTTAATTCTCAGGAAAAACTACATTCTATTTCTCATGCAATTATCAACATTCAAAGAACTCTTAATTTTGTCTTCGATCTAGCTAAACTTTCATTTATTTTGGGTCGTTGAAATATATTCGTTTTTAGTTTTCGGTATTGATATATTTGTGTACAATTTAAACGATATTTTTGGGTAACATGGTTTCGTGACAATGAAGTATATTTGCGCTTAGTGACGCAGATATTTTGAAATTTGAATAAAGTGTGTTTTGTTGAAAAATATCAACCATGTGCGCAAAAAGAGAAACGTTCGGATTTGGGATTTTTATTTTGTTCACTGAGGTCAAATGGCAGCTCGTGCACCAGATACGTTTTTATCAGAAAACAGCTGTCAATAGGGCGGAAGTGACATTAAGCCGACATTTTGAGTGGCGATTGCAATTTGATTTTATAAGAGTCTTGACAATCGTAGAAGCATAAAGTTGGATAAAATCGGGGTCATCTTGTTGCTGATCAAAGAACCCAAACTTTATCCTACATCAATGTCACTAATTTGTTTGAGAAGATCTCTTTCTTTGAAAAATAAAAATAAGATATATTTTATATTATATTTAAATATGGGTCCAGTCCTGTTGTTTTTATAGAGACGTTTGTTGCAGGTATTATTAGTTGTTGCTGACGATGACGACGAAAGAAACAAAGAAGATGAAGAAGAAGATTATGAAATGTGATTGTGAAATCGATTACAGGATAGTCGGCTTGAGTGTTCCCCGTCAGAAAGTATTTGAAGTGTTTCCGTAAAAATGATTATTGTGAAGAAGTCGCATTGAGTGGTCCTCGACGAAAGTGGTTTATAATTGTTGCTGTAATCGTCGCTCATAAGTTTTGACTGTCGTCGCCGTACTAGTGATAGGGAGACACCCCGATGGTTAAAAGTCTTTGTCATCAAGTTTATTCTAGAGTTAATTGTAGTCGTCCTCGTGGTTGTAACATTCGTTCAATTATCTTTGATCTCGGTGGGTTGAGCATTGTTTGAGAAGAAAGAAATATACGTCCCAGAAGGACTATATAACATATGGCAAAAGATAAAAATCAAGCGTTTAAGCAGTGATGGATATTGCTATTCATAAGTCTGTGTGGATGGTATTATTAGACTAATCTGTAAACATGCTAGTGTTGTTCTACCTGCGATGAATTATGAAATCATGGCCGGATGTTAGGAAAAGAGTAAATTACTTCCTGACTCAGTCATCATAACACTGAAGTGACTCTGCTAAAACATTTCCTTCTGACAAACGGTACCAAAATAGGCTGCATGTTGTCTCCCAATTTGTTTTCAATAATCTTTTACATAGAGTTTAAATAGGCTACTGAACAAATGTGGCTAGCAAAGAAATCGTGTATATTCACACAGGTAAAACAACTAACAACTCCGAACCCACAAAAGATATTGAGACTGTTTTTCAGTGAAAATCCTCTTCATTAGATACGACAGATAGTTCCTCTCTCAGATCCGCCACAGTAAAATTTACGTCGACGTATTTACTCTGGAGGTAGTCATTATAATCTGGACTTTTAATTTATCTGATATCTAACCAAATATTAGAAATGAGTACAAAAATTTACTTCAGATAATCATGTATTCGTTTTCATTTCACTTTTTTTTCATGTAATTTTCTTTTCATTCAAACAATTTCTTACAGTTCTCTCACGAACATTGACGCCTGCTTATTTTTATTTGTTTTGTTGTGTCTTTTTATTTTGTTTGAAGTTATCTAATTTCTGTTAATACTTTCACCAAATTTTGTACACGGCTGAATAAGAAGAACCAACATGTTTTTTCATCGTCCATGTTGGATTTCTTTTTCAAAGAACATTTATAATACTTTTAAGTGTTTAAACTGGATAACTCTCTTGGTATAGCAAATGATGTCTAAAAAGCTTATTTCCTTTGTGAAACAGTATCTAAAGCAAGAGAATTCGAAGCTTATCTCAACTGCTGGAATCTATTCCAAATTTCATTGCTGAAAAATTTACAAAACTGATGATACCCTTCAAATCATTGTGGTCTTTGATAGTTTGATATCATTCATGTAGAAGAGGTAATTAAAAAGTTTTCCATTCTGTTTATGCTTGCATCAAATTTTACAAATGGCTAACTGAGAAGAACCAACATGTTTTTTCATATTCCATGTTGGATTTCTTTTACAAAGGACATTTATAATATTTTTAAGTGTTTAAACTGGATAACTCTCTTGGTATAGCAAATGATGTCTAACAAGATTATTCTCTTTGTGATTGTGAGCAAGTAAGTTTGGAACTTATCTCAACTGCTGGAATCCATACCGAATTCATTGCTGAAAAAATTTACAGAACTGATGATACCTTTCAACTCATTGTGGTCTTTGGCAAGTAGTTTAATATCATTCATCTAGAATAGGGAATTAAAACCTTTAAATTATATATCCATAATTATTACTCTTTAGTTCATACGAAAGGGGCATTAAGGACATGAAAAACAAAAGGGTCGACAGGGAGTTTCCTTGCAAGATTCTTGTTTTTGTTATTATTTTGTTTTTGACATAATGTAAATTTTTAAATATACCGTGTAGATTACCTTATCTGTAAAGTCACAACAAATGTAAAGTCACAACAAATAATCTCATACAGATAACAATTTCGCTAAATATGAACAGTGCATAAAAGAGCCGATTTTGATCTAATTTCGTATGGTTATTGCAGCTGGTCAAGGAAGTGACACGGTTTTAATGAGATTGATCCCAATGCATCAATAACTAATGCAATTCCTTTGACATTCCCTCCATGTCTTCCAAACAATCTCATCATTTGTAATTTTCTCCATCACTTTGTTTTCCGTACTTGTGACAATTTTGAGTGGCAACATCAATAATATGAATGATCTTGATGCCTTTACCTGACACTGTTATTATTATTATTATTATTATGTCATTTTTCATCATATTTCGATTTCTGCTTTGGTCTCACTACCAACCAAGTCTGCGGGGAGACCTAAGGCAGGTAGTGGCATGTTGTTATGGCTCCATTTCATGTTTTTCTATCTTCCCTATCATCCCCAGCATTACATAGATAACGTTTTCCTTAGTGTGTGGGCTGTACTTAATAAGACAATTTTTTGTATATCTCTTATGCTGGGGTTTCCAGGGATTCTTTCAATGTGTTGTTTTTATTATTATTATTATTATTATTATTATTATTATTATTATTATACACATATCATTCTTATGACCAGATTAAAAGACGCAAAAGCCTACCTGAATTCGAAATCAGCTCATTCGTCATATAAACTACTTGGAAATACATAAATAATAACTGCTACTCTCTAAATATCTAAAAATTTAACTGTATTAAAATTTTGAGTTAGCTTTACTTGTACTCCTCATAATTCTTACTCGTAGATTATCTGCAATCTAATATTATTCTAAAATATTCTTCATGAGTATAAATATCGAAATAAGAAGAGTACTCTTGAGGATTTAATAAAGTGCTTGTTCGAAATTTCAGAATATGCCAGCTTAAGAAAGTCGATAGTATAACACCAGAACAGTTTGTGAGTTCCTAGGTATGACGATAAATTAAATCTGGCAGCAAAGACTCTGATCATGAGTTTTTGAGGAGCGAGAAATCACGGCTTATTTGCTGTCGTTTCTTGGTCTATCCAGAACTGGGTAGTAGCAGTTGTTAGGATCTCAGCTGTAGGCAAATAGTAAACCCCAAAATAATGTCAAAACAATATAAAAAATGCCAGCAATATATTTTCATAGTAAAAAAGAAAAAAAAATTAGCAGCAATATATATTTTTGTGCAAAAATTGCCAGTTATACATTTTCGTAAAAAAACACAAATGTTACCAGCAATATATTTTTGTAACAGACGTGACCCATAATGAATTGATATGCCACTAAAGAAACAGCAGTGGTGAACCAATAACTTAGAGAGTCGGGTTAAAGGGAGATAACTCATGACTACCAGAAACGGCTTCTCACAAGGAATGAGAATGATATACCCCACTGATCATAATAAAGGGTTCGGTCCGAAATTCCTAACACCTAATCTAGGCCGGATCGTACTACGGCTAAAAGGTCGTAAAATGGCAACCAAGATGAGGACAATAGTTCGAATAAAGTAAATAGTGTACAAAAGAGGTGAGCCAGAAAAAATACATTAATTAAATGACAAGCCGAACAGGAGATCGCTTTTTCTCAATTTAGAACCTTTTTCACAATATTTCTCTAATAATTGGCACATAACTATATTCTGTTTTTATTCTTTTATAGAAATAAATAAGTGTTGTTATTATTGTTATTATTATTATTATTATTGTTGCTATTATGAGAGCTACTCTGATTATTATAAATGTTAACAGAAAGAAACACGTTCTTGTTAACAAATTTTATTGGAATTGTCTTTATTTTCTGAACATGATCAATTTCATTAAATCGGAATTCCTAGTCAAATAAGCAAAAAAAAAAAAAAGAAATTCAAAAGCATGAAAAATCATACCCAGATTTAAATCTAATGACAGATAAAAAATTTGTCTTGAAACTGAATTTTAATTCTGGAAAATAGAACCTTCTGTTTGTTTTAACAACTTATAAATGTTTTATTTTCAAATTTGCGCTGCAGATCCAAACTCCTTCTGAGATCCTCTTTTGAATGTGATTCTTCCGATGGCTTTAATGAGGTGACCCATTAATTCAGGAATCAATATTCAGCTGAAATATATTGAATTCTAAATTGTCTCTTCAATAACGCCTTTCAGTACGATTAAAATTTAAATCCGGATGACAATTTCGTGAAATTCTTGGACGATCAACAATTAAATCCTTGCTAATTTCTTGGACAAATCAATTTTAAAGACATGGAAGCAAACAAAAAAGGTGTAACTGTTATGATCTGTGATTTTTATGAATTCAAAACCGGTACCTGAAATATTCCCTTGCTTCATGAAGTAAAACTGTAAAAACGATAGCAGGTTTTATTATGGATGTTATTATGTTCTCAATGTAATTCATATTAACCAATTAGTACAAGTAAAGGCATTACAATGTATTCATGTAAGACATACATTATGTAAGTTTGAAAAGTTTCCCTTTCTTATATGAATCTCTTTAAATGATACAAGGAAAATATCTCTTAGAGTAAAATCTGAAGGAATTTGTGTATATAGTATTTATTTGGTGCCTTCATATCAATGTTGTTAATGTGACCAATAGCCAATAATATATTAAACAAACTTGTCTTGCTTTAATGTGGAGCTCAAATCTTCACAGTTGTGGCCTGTATTTTTAATTTTTAATCCTTTCACCCCAAGCAAGGTGGGACTATCACTAGTGAGTAGGGGCGTACAGTAAGAGAAAATACTGGGTAGAGCGAGTATTGAAGAAAGGATAAAAAATGAATGAGATTCAACAAGATGGCAATTGACATTGCATTTAAATTTTTGGAGATTGTATTGATCAGGAAAACAAGCAACTGGAAGAAAGTTCCAGAGGTGGGACGTGCGAGAAAAGAAACTGTTGGAGTAAAAGTGGTGGTTTCATTGAATTATTTCAACTATAAAATGGTAGTACTTAGATGTGACAATATATATATATATAAAATGTGTGTGTATATTTACAGTCGACCATGAATTAACAAATTTAGAAGTAACATCTAGGACATTATTAAAATATTTAATTATTAGAAAATAATGGAGGGAAAAGATAATAGATTATTATGAAATAAATTAGAATGTATTGCATATTGAGAAAACAATATTATGTGCAATAATATATGGGAGTAGCATTAAATTATTTAATTATATTTATTGTTAGACACATTTTGGATTCATGGAGTATCGATTTGTAGAAAGATGCTGAAGTGATGTAATATTTCAAAAGAGTGTTTATAGTTGATAATAATAATATTAATGTTTTTAAAGTGCGTTCTCCTTAAAAGTTTTTTTTTTAAAATTAAACTATCAATAGAGATATGAAAATTGTGTCCCAACTCGTTCCGATGTAATACAAAAGAGTTGGAATGTTTGTGCAGACAATTCATTTGTGTTCATAGATCCGCGTTTTTAGATTCCGCCATGTATACGTTTTTGCATGTAGACACTATTTTGTAAATTCCTGCATTTAATTTGGTGTTTGGTATCTTTTTCATCCTGATAATATCACCAATAGTATTAGAGGTGGTGGTAACGATTCAAGTGCTGGGATAACTAATTTATTAGTGAGTTCGTTTGAATTGGTGTTGGAATGTAGTATTCTAAAATTTGTGTAATTTCGTGGGGTGGGTATTTAATAAATTTCCCAAAGTTACAAATTTCACAAATTTCTTAATACTCAAATCAAACCTCAACCAATATACTATCTCTTTGGATTTTACAGTTTCTAATTTTTAAACCATTCACTAACAGAATTATTAAAATCATTCACTGAAGCGATCATTAAAGTGTAATATTTTAGATTTAAGATACTTTTTTCTCCCTGTTCTTTACTTTATTCCATTCATCTTGTCGGATTTCAATTCATTTATTCATCTCATATATATATGTATGATAAACAAATTATATAGTGAATAATTGACTTAGTGTTGTGAACCCAGAATAGGTCCGGAACTCGGGAATTAGTGAAACATATATCAAACGGAAAACAAATACAAGAGTGTTACGCGTCAGTCTGACTGCCAAGTATTAGACCGAGGTGACTCAACCCAACTCAACTCCACCCCGAGAGGCATATTCTTCCGGTATTCATATTAATAGGAAGAGTTCATTATAGTCCAAAAAGGGTAGGTTCCATAGCACTTTCATAATAAAATATTAAATAAATCATTTGAAAAGTAAATATTATGTTTATTTTATACTGTGAAATTAAATTAAATATGTAATACTGAAAACATAAGATTATCTTTCATTATAACTCTGTTTTTATTAAGACACAACCTGTGCACACTACACTATCTGAGCCTATGTCAAAGAATGTCATTTATTCTTACTTTATTGCTCGATTCAAATTTAAGCACAGGGGTAGAATTTGCCAATGATGCATACGTGATTATTTTTACAAATGACTGATGTGAAAGGTGGACAGAATTCCACCTGACCCTAGTGCTACCGATAATTTTGACGCCATCATTAAAATGTCATCTTATGCTTTAAAATTATTCCTGACAGGATTTTACGATTGGCGTTGCTTTGAGAGCCGTCAAAGTATGATCAAGGAGGAAAATGTGCGCTAATTTTCAGACTTCATTTAAAAGTAGTTTAGATTCCGTGAAGGCTTTGGCTTTTTCACACAAATAAAACTAATTGCTTTTAATGTAGTAATCGTTTTTTGTTCTTTATGAAACACACCTAACTATAATTACAAACGTAAGTTGAAACAATGTGTCTGTAAAATAAAGATGATTATATTGGTCCGAAGAATATTGATAACACTTCATCTTGGAATTTCAGATAAGGCCAGAAGTCATACTGACTGAGGCATCGTCAAAGATATTCTTCTAATAAAGCATAAGAATATTAACTAAGGTTAGTTATTATATTAACTTATGGTACGAAAGGCTAGAATGCAAATTTACCGAAAGCAAAAAACATGTATGGCCAAAACTCTAGTGATGTAAAAAGTCAGTTTTTTTAAACGAACTTGATGTAAATGACTTATAACATTAAGTCACCAGCTGTAAACGTTGTATATTCTTCACGGCGATGACTCATAATTGTTATTTAATAAAAAGACATTTTTATATACTTAAGATGTCATTGCATGATAGGATATTAATTTTTACATAAGATAAGGTCAAAGCCAACATTTCGATACACTATTGGATAATTAAATGAACACAACACCCACGTTTACAAGTATGTGTCATTTTGGTTCGGATAAAACTCAAAGTATTTTTTAATAATCTTGGAATTATTTCAAACTTTTATTCTCATCTTGGTTGATATAGGTGTTATAATAGACACAACGTTTTGACCAAGTACCCTCTGGTCATCATCAGGTGTTCATAGATTGTTCATATCCTGTTAAATCAATTATCGTTCTTTCATGATGGAATTTGGTACTATCACTACCATGTTAGACAAGATTCAGTTGAACATTTATATAGATATTCTGATTCCTTTTATCGAAAAAAAAAGCCGATCTAAAGACGCTGGTTTCGACCTAAGACGTTAACTTTAAATTTAACTTCCTTTCTCCTTATCCTGTTCGTTTTCGTTTTCTTTTTCTGTTTCTTTCTCTTTTTTCCGTTTATGATTCTTCTATATTTTTATTTTTCTCTTTCTTTCTTTCTTTCTTTGTTTTTTTTTTTTTGAATGGACGAGGAAATGTTTTTGTAAATTAGTATTACAAACATCTATTCTCGTTATGGGCACGTGAGTGCCTGTATGTGATTCTTTTCTGGAAGATTTTGAATATTAACTGTTGTATCATCTTGGGTCTGACGAGTAGCAAATTTTTGCTGCGAAATACTTATTACCCATGAAATTGTAGAATATCTAATTTTTTTTCTCGATTATATTACTCAAATAAATTTAACGTTGAGTTGTTTTCGGAATTTACCTGACTTAAATACCAAATACCATTCTACGTTATATATATATATATATATATATATATATATATATATATATATTTCGAGTACATATACCAGGCACTCGACAGGAATGGCGAAGCTCGAACCGTTGCATTGGATATATCTAAGGCGTTCGACAGAGTTTGGCATGCTGGTCTTCTATGTAAACTGCGGAGCTATGGTATAACTGGACATTTGTTTGAACTAATCCAGTCATTCCTCTCTAACCGCACAATGAAAGTGGTATTAAACGGACATGCCTCTCAGAACTACCATACAAACGCAGGTGTCCCCCAAGGCTCCATCTTAGGTCCTACACTCTTCCTGATATATATTAATGATCTCCCTGATTCCATAAGAACCCAAATAGGTTTGTACGCCGATGACACCACAGTTTACTCTCGCCTCCAACAAAAATCTGGTGTAGGCGTCAAAGCTAAACTTGCAGCCGAGATTGAAAAAGACCTCCAATCCATATTGGACTGGGGTAAGAAATGGCTAGTAAATTTTAATGCTTCTAAAACGAAGCTACTGTCAATTAACCATCATCGACAATCTCACCTACCTCCCATTAGCATGGACCAGGCTTGCCTCCCAGAGAGTAAAACACTACGCCTCCTTGGTCTCACACTTTCAGCGGACCTCAAATGGAATGACTATATCGAATCCATTGCTAAATCCGCTGCTATGAAAGTCGGTTCTCTGTGTAGGGCCCGGAAGTTTTTTCCGTCTAAATCTATCCTGCACATTTACAAATCTACCATCCGCCCGTGCATTGAATACTGCTGCCATATCTGGTCGGGTGCCCCTGCTGTTCTCCTCGGGCTTCTCGATAAGGTTCAGAGGAGGGTCTGTAATGTGATAGATACCGACTTGGCAGACCGCCTGCAGTCTCTCTCCCACCGGCGAGACGTGGCTTCGCTGTGTCTCTTCTATAAATACTTTCACGGCTTCTGCTCCGATGAACTTAGATCACTGGTGCCCCCTAAATACGAATTTGCACGAGATACTAGATTAGCAACTAGATCCCACCCTTTTACAGTGAAATCGATAAAATGCAGCCGTAACTTCTACTCCAACAGTTTCTTTCCTCGCACTTCCCGACTGTGGAATTCTCTTCCAAAAGATTGCTTCCCCGACGGCTACAATCTCCAGGAGTTTAAATGTAAGGTCAATAGACACCTCCTAACACACTAACCTGCTCCCATTCTATCAAACACTCTTCCCATCTGCCCGACACTCATCCTCGCTATCCTTACTCATCTATCACCTTTCTCCTGACATTCCCTATGTCTATCCACTCCTTCTCTTTACCTTCCCCTATGTAGCCCCATGCGCAATAGTGGCAGTGGAATGCCTTGCCTGGGGTGAGATGATTAAAAAAAAAAAAAAAAAAAAAAAAAAAAAATATATATATATATATAACCATGGAGATCTCATAAATGTACAGCTGAATTGACTAAATTTTGTGCCATAATAACTAAATATGCACAAAAACTTCAATAAAAGTAATAAAAATAACGACGATATCAATGAGTAGCTATGATGGCGCAGACATATGCAAAGTCAAAGATGTATACGTTATGAATAAATTTACAAATACTATTAATAAATGACATAGGTTTATACAGGAACAACAGCCTATTAATAATAAGAAATAGGACTGCAGAAAAAATTAAAAAACAAAGAATAAACTTTCAAAACTGGGATTTGCAATAGATACAAAATTCAACCAGAAAATAGTACATTCCATACAAATTAGCCTAAATAACGGATACAAATTTTAAAAAAGATTAAAAAATAATTTAAAACAGAAAAATTCACAAACAATACAACATTGTCAAAATATATATATATGGACTAAAAAAATTATCCCCACCAATATCAAATGGGAAATCATAAAAATAGCAGCCCACACAATATCAGTAGTATAAATTGCAAATTATGCATTAGGGAAAAACTAATAATAATTATTAAAAAATACTCTTAAAAAAGAAAAACGAGATAATGGGTAAATATAAACATATTAATAATTACTTTCTTTGCCACCAAAACGCTAAGAAAAGCAAAATATAAATATATCATAAAATTCAAATAAATAACAAACAAAATAAATATAACATAAATAACAATCTTAACACATTAATCCCACTAAAATCAATAGCGAAAACAAAAAAACTAACCTCACACAAAAATTGTAAATTATCATTGGCCGAAAGACTAATTATATCCATTTCTACAAAAACAAGATAAACTCTTAAACAAGAGAAAATGAAATAATAAAGGCAAAAAACATAATCAAATACTAAATTTAACACTAAATGCATTAAAATAATTTTAAATAAAATAAACATAGCAAACTAATAAACAAAAAATCTAACTGCAATTAACATTTATAATTATTACAACACAAAAACTTCTGTGCGTATAAGTATGTGTATACTACATTTGTGCATATGAGTACGTATACACGAATATATTCATGTGTGTATTTGTGTGTGCGTATACATTTATGTACAAACATTCAACATTAAAAAAGCAATGACAATTCTACAAAAAACAACAATCATTTAACACATAACAAAAATCCGGAGAAATAAAAGAGAAAAAAGAAAAGAAAAAAAGAAAGGTGACAAAATGCCTAGGACAGCCAACAGCTGCTAATGCTTACACACATGTAAACCCACATAAATGTTGTATATACTGCTAGAAAACAATGAAGAAAGCATATGTATAAAAATTTAATTTTATATTTTTATTCTTCGTCGGTGACGTTTGTGTGGAGCAGTAGAGCAGTCAGTGAGTGTTTGTGCACACGATGGAGCCGTCGGGAGTCCAGGAAGCCAGAGGACGTCTCTCATATTTAGCAAAAATTCTAAACTTTATCTTGTCATAAAACTTCTACACGACCCACATAGCCACGCCTCTTCACCCACGCATGTTTCCTTTTTTGAGTTGTCGCTTTTTTTTTTTTACTTTATTACAGCCGGATGTGCCTGTCAGTCACATCTAACCGGGTTTCCGCCTTTCAAGCCGGTTGTCACTTTATTTAACCTTATTTACGGTAGGATGTACTTGTCAATTATAACCGCCGTTCAAGGTAACATATTACAAATGAACAATTCATAACAGTATAAAAAGCCAAATATTTGGAAATATTAACAGAAGTTGGAAAAATACCCCTGAAGAGTGAAGATGAAGTTCTGTCTATGAGACTCTGGAATTGGGATGTTGATGCTAACATCAATCTGTGACAACCTTTTACTCATATTAATTATATATAGTGCGGTAAGTGAAGTGAGAAACAAAAATGTCACCTATGTAAAAGTTATTTAATGAGGATCGGAATCAGTAACCAGTAGTAATAGGCTGTTAGAGTAGCTTGTTAACCATTACTCTAATGGAAGTTGTCACAATAATTTTAATATCAGAGAGAAACAATTATTCACACGGGTTAGCTTAGCCTATCACAAGGTCACAGATATACTGTATTAATTCAGCATCTCTCATTACAAAGCAATAATGATCCACTCGACAAGCCGTCTAACCTTTACTCAGCAGCGAATTTACGCGGTTAAGCTAAATCGAAATAAACGGGAGACATCCAGCAAGTTCGAACACATGAAACAAGAATATTGGACTTTAAGCCCAGCGCGTTGATTACTAATTAACAGGTGCCGTGTCACTGTGAATTCAGAAATCTTACCTTTCCGGTTTAATGAATGAAATCAGAACAGGAAATGAAAATCTCATCTTTTATATTGAAGCCAAAAGTGAAAATTCTTGATCCTAAATGTCTTTCTTTTGGATTTATCATTTCTTTTGATAAACAATAAATAGTTTTTTTGTGTTTTTTCAGCTCGTTTTGAACAACAAATGGCATCTTAAAAAGTCAAACATAAGAAATGAATTGACGTCTTCTTGATGTGGCATTTAGAAATGCGAGTGATTTAAAAGTTAACAATAACGAAAAGGCAAGTCAAAAAAGGGCTTCAAATTCGAACTGGAGAACACTGTATTAATTTCCCATTATGTCCTTGGAAAAGGCATGTTTCGAGTTTTCCCTTGAGATATGTGTATATTAATAGGGCATTCCAATCATTTAATGCTGTAAGTCTGGCTTAAGAGTCAGAGCAACAGCATTACAACAACACTTGGATATTTTTGTAGGCCCTAACATATTTAACAACAAATCTGCAGGAATAGCATATACACTAGGCATTATCATCTCAGCAATTGTATCGACTATTGATCCCGTCCTTATCTGATATTATAATTTACAAAGGAACATGCTTTAGAATTGTTAGAGACAATTCGTATTGGCTTAAAGGTAAGCTTTAATGAACCCTGAATACAATAAGACTTCTCCTGAATATATGAGTTCAGGACAGAACAATTAATGGCGGAATACGGGTCACATACTGGCTATTCAGTTGACAACCCACCCCTGTCTACTTATCACTTGGTTTGGTCAAAAAGTTAAACAAATTGTATTTTTTATCTTATCGGCAGAAATCATGTGTTGGGATGGCCGCAACTTTCTGTAAAATATTCTTAAAAGTAAGTCATTTTTGCTTAATTTTTAAACTTTTCATGCTTAATTGAACGTTTGATTTTCTTTTTAACCTGACAGAAACTTCTTTGATAGTTGCAGTTAAAACTTAGCAATTCACCAGTCTATATTTTTTATATTATTTTATTTTGTTTAATTTTTTCATTTTTAATTTTTCACTTTATTTTTACTTTTATTATTTTCTTTTTTTTACCTGTTAATTGGAGTAGATAGACCAAACTATCACCCTGTTAACACTCCACCCACGTCTATTGAACAGGTGTAGAGGCTCATCCCTTGTTCCCTGCTTAGGATATTGGTTTCGGCTTCCTCTTTTCTCTCGTCAGACCTCAGTATTGGTGCTTTCGTGATTTTCCTGCGATGTGTTTGGTTGATGACAACGTCTCATCATTGCTAGGGTACCGGGTTGGTAGTTTCCTGGTTGTTGCTTCCGAATGGGAGTGAGGAGCCCTAACTCTTGCGTAGCGTCAAGAGCGGCTACTCTGATCAACAGTTGCATAATATCTGGGTTCTTGTAGTGCTATGTCGCGCAGGGATAGGTGTCCCTGCAAGTGCTTTCGGTGGGTAACCCTGAGGCCACACATTGATGCAGCCCGAGCCAGTTTCCCTCCCATCGCATATTGTGGATAATGACAGCCTGTATCCTCTACTCAAGGTTCCTCCTTACCAACAAACCATCACATGAAAAACGGAATCAGAAAAAACCCTAAACCAGTCAAACTCAAATCACCAAAATCTTTTAACATTTCTTTTATTAATATCCGGGGCATTTGTACTAACTTTTGTAGAGTAGAAACTTTCCTCCACGAAAAGTCCCCTGACATCCTAGCGCTCTGTGAGACTAACCTCAACTCATCAATTCCCTCTTCTGACTTCTCGATCCCTGGTTATCTTCCCCTCTTAAGGAAGGATTCCACTGTCCATATGCATGGGCTGGGGGTTTACGTTAGTGAACACCTCCCTGTAGCTAGGGTGACTTCACTCGAATCCTCTGACCATCAATATGTATGTCTCCGTCTGTCACTCGTCAGTTCGGTTAGCAACCTTTTCTTCCTTTACCGTTCCCCCTCCTCTCCCGACTGCTACCTTCTAGACAGCATTGCTGACAATATAGATAAGGCTACTTCATCCCACCCATTCGCTCACATATTTGTATTCGGGGATCTTAACGCCCATCATGCTGAGTGGCTTAAAGACTATGTTACTGATTCAGCTGGAATCTACGTCATGAACTTTGCCATTTCCCAATCCCTTACGCAAGTAGTGGACTTCCCCACACGCTTTCCCAGCACTCCCTCTGGACGCGTCTCTCTACTAGATATATGATTTACCTCTGCACCTGACTCCTGCCAAGTCTCGCAGATTTGCCCTTTCGGCAACTCCGACCATGCTGTTCTCCACTGCTATTTTTCTCCACTCTCACTCCCTGCAGAAGCCTCCTACCTATAGGACCTCTTACTGTTATCAAAGAGCTAACTGGGACGCCTTTCGCGACTTCTTATGCGACGTCCCTTGGGAAAAAGTGTTCGATATCCCTGTTGATGACTGTGTCTCTGATATTTCGTCCTGAGTGAATGCTGGCATTAGTGCCTTTATACCTACCAGGAAGTGAGGGTCTCAAACCCCATTCCTCCCTTCTGTTCGATCGCCATTGCCCACAGGAACCACTATTCCGACTATTTCGGAGACAGTCATCTAACCACAATAGGCGCCTATTCACGTCAATGAGTGCAAGAGAATCCTGAATGACGCCAAGCACTTGTTTGCTGAGAGAATGCGACAGCGCATAGCTGACCGCAAGTTCGGCTCCAAATTATTGGTGGTTATGCAAACGGGTGATGAACAATAGCAAATCCTCTATTCCTCCCTTAATCAAGGAATGTGAGGTCCTCACATCATCAGCGGACAAGGCCGAGTGCTTTGCTGTCAGATTCTCATCCAACTCCACATTTGCCTCATCTGAAGTACCCTCACTCGACTTTCCTATTATAACTGAGGCTAAACTGTACGATGTATACATTACTCCGACAGTAGCATCCCGAGTAATATCAAAACTTGACCCCCATAAGCCGAGCGGTGGTGATGGAATCCTGGTGATTGTTCTTAAGAAATCTGCCCCTGAACTCCCCTCTGTCCTCACTAAACTGTATAATTACTGCCTTTCTACTTCTTGTTTTCCTGCATGCTGGAAATCCTCTTCTGTCGTTCCTGTTTTTAAGAACTCTGGTGAACCCTCAAACCAATCCAACTATCGCCCTATCAGCCTTCTACTAATTTTCTGGAAAGTGTTCGAGGCCATTATTAATGCCGAAATAGTTGAACATCTTACTGCCCATAAACTATTCTCTGACAGGGAGTATGGCTTCCCCTTTGCCAGGTCTACGGTCGACATGCTAACGACAATTACAGAGTACATGTTCCAGGCCCTTGCAGAGCCCGGCGAGGCTCGTGCTGTTGCTCTGGACATCTCCAAGGCTTTTGACAGGGTTTGGTACGCTGGCCTTCTATGCAAGCTACGGGGTTACGGTATTACCGGACGCTTGCTTGATCTGATCCAATCTTTTCTAAATAACCGCATAATGAAAGTCGTATTGAATGGGCAATCCTCCACATCCTACTGTCCAAACGCTGGGTCCCTCAGGGCTCTATTCTAGGCTCGATGCTCTTCCTTATTTTCAAAAATGATCTCCCAGACGAGATCAATAGCCAACTTGGCATCTATGCAGATGACACAACAATTTACTCCCGCATCAGTAAGAAACCCGGCGTGGCGGAAAAACATAATCTCGCTGCTGATCTTGAGAGAGATCTACATTCTGTGGTGAATTGGAGTAAGAAGTAGCTTGTAAATTTCAGTGCGTCTAAGACCAAGCTGCTGTCTCTCAATCATCATAGGCAACCTCTTCTGCCTCTCATAAGCATAGACCAAGCGAATCTCCCTGAGAGCAATACACTGCGCCTCCTTGGCCTTACCCTCTCTTCCGATCTCAAGTGGAACCACTACATTGAGTCAATAGCTAAATCTACTGCTAGGAAGGCTGGGTCACTGTGTCGGGCCAGAATGTTTTTCCCGCCTGATTCCATCCTGCATATATACAAATCAACTATTCATCCGTGCATGGAGTACTGATGCCATATATGGACAGGGGCCCCTACTGTTCATCTCAGTGTTCTTGACAGCCTCCAAAGGAGAATCAGTAATGTGATAGGTACCGACTTGGCGGCTCGACTCTAGCCACTTCCCCACCGACGAGATGTGGCTTCCCTTTGTCTGTTCTATAAATACTTTCATGGCTTCTGCTCCAACGAACCTAAGTCACTGGTGCCTCTGCAACAGGCTTTTACTCGTGCAACCAGACTGGCAACTGTGTCTCACCCATTCACAGTTAAATTAACCAAATGCCGACGACAATTCTACTTCTTCAGCTTCTTCTCTCGAACTTCTTGTCTGTGGAACTCGCTTCCATATTCTTGCTTTTATGACGGCTACAACCTCCAGGAATTTAAATGTAATGTAAATACTCATCTCTTAACCACGTGACTCTAGTTCTTTCTACACCACCCTGTATATCTTTTCTTTTCTCTCCATCTTTGCAACTGTATTCCCATCCTTCTCTTGCTCCTTTCTAACTAGTTTGTCGTTCTCTTCACTCTCTTCTATCTAATCTTTTTACTCTTATGTAGCCCCATTCACATCAGTGACGTTACTACCTTGCTCGGGGTGATAGGAATAAAAGAAAATACCATATTCTAACCTGCCCTATTCTTACAGAGGGAAAGGGTCTTTGTGGTCTATGTGACCGTGGTAGATTGCCAGAAGCATGTTGAGGTTATTCCTTGTTTTCGCTCTTATTGAGTTTTTGGAGTCTACAAGTGACTTGCTTGTCCTCTTAAGTATCGGTAGGTGGGTGTACTCTTTTCTGATAAATAATCTCATAATCTTCAGCTTGTGGGTCCCGATTCCCCACTTGCTCTTAGTTAGACTGCCATTCTGTCCATCCGTTACCCGTATGGACAGAAAAGTTTTAAAGTATCACCCGATCAATTAATGCCTCCAGCGATTCGACAATAGAGCAAGCTTCTTTTTCTATTGCATAATGGCGGCGTCCTGCTTTAGACAGGGTTCTGGATAAAAGGGCTATGGGCCTCCTCGACTGTCTTAAAAAAGCGACTATTGCTCATCCTGAGGTGTCTGTCTATAATACCAGAGTAAACGCTTTCTCTGCTATGGTAGATAACGAGAATTTTGACATAGTAGTTAGAGTGTATTTTTTTTCTGAAAACGACGGTATCCAGTGGGCATAGTGTGAGAACATTTCTAATGTATAACGTAAAGCGGGTAAATCCTTTCGGACCGGTAGACTGAGTAATGAATTCAGACGTTCTGGATTGGATATTATATTATTTTTAGCAACTATGTATGAAAGTACTTTTATATACTTACGCCTAATATAACATTTGTCTTTGTTAAGCATTGGCTTATAACTTTTCACACCCGCGATGAATAATATGAAATTTCTGTCATCTTCCGCTCAGTTTTTTCTGCATATGTTTACATTATCATTGTAAGAATAAATGCGAAGCAGGGTTTTTTTTTATATTATCTGAGATATCACCCGTTGGAAGCTAGCTACCCTGTTAGTTACACCAAATGGTATTCTGCGAAAGTGACAGTTTGGCGCTTATCTCGAAGGTCGTATATGGATTAACTCTGGGCCTTATATTTACCTGATGATAGGCACTTTTGAGATACAGATTACACAACAGACTGTTTTCGGCTATATTTTCTATCGTGTTGCATAGATTAGGCATCCAGAAATATACACCGGTTTATTGTTTGGGAATAGCAGACTGTCATTCGGTTTTTTCTGTTCTCACAAAAACTGCGAAGATTTGTGTTCTCCACGGCGAAAGAATTGGTTTCATTATACCTTTCTTTGGGTAACTTTGGTTTGGATAAATATTTTATCCTCCTCCGCCTAGATTTAACAGCGACCGGTTTACAATCGGGTGTTAGATTTTTGAACAATGGATTAGGGCATCCGAAGTTAATTTCTACTAATGAATGTTTACGCAAGAAGTTGTACCATAATATGAGGTCGCAACATAAATACATCATTAGTAGACATCTTAATACTTGGTATAAAGTAACCTTTATTTTTAGTTTAATCAGACAGTATCCCAGTATTTGTATGGAAAGAGATGAGCTAACAAACACTTTTTCTTTTGTTTTTCATTAATTTTCGTTAATTTTTCTGTGCTCTCCGTGACAATCAATGTGGCTTTTTGTTAGCTTTAATTTCTATCGTTGTAGTTGATAGACAGCCAATTGTATCCACTGATGACGAACAGAATACCATTTCGCTCCCTGTTGTACTTTTAGAAACTTTAACTCAGTGTCACTGCGATCAGCCTGCATAGAATCTCTCTCTTCCGACAGAGTATAAGGACTTTTTATGTCTTTTGAATCAACAGAAAAAAAAGTCCGTTTAATTAAAGTCTATTTTAGGGAACTTTTTTATACGACGGTGGTGGGGGGAATAGGTGAAGAGGTATCTGACGTTACTGCATTTATATCATATCTTTAGCATTTTGTTTTGTTAAATCTAGTACTGGTCATAGGCCTGCTGTAACATTAAAGTGCTATTTTTGAGTATTCTTTGTCGGATATATGTGAACTGAAGCCCGTTTATGACGGTATCTCGTATCAATCCTGATCGATCATGTTTAACTGATACGGAAGAAAATGAACAGTCCTTACTTAGCTTTACTAAAGCTTGATAGAATCCGTCAACTGAATCTGAGGGCAGTTGACGCCATCGTAGCCAGTAAGTATCTAGAGACAATTTAATTTCTCTTTTGTGTAGATCCGGTCTAGTATTAAAGCCTTCGCGTGGGAAGGTGAGTGTGTGAAATAACCAAAAACTTCGGTTGAAACATATTTCATGAGGTAATGCAGCTTTCGTCACAGTAGTACTTAACGGGTTTTTGGAAGTTATTCTCTAGAGATGATATTCTAGTTCGGCGTCAGAGGCGTTTGGTTCAATAATAAGCTTCTGCATGGGAAGGTAAGTTTTCGAAATAACCAAAAACTTGTGCTGAAACATATTTCGTGAGGTAGTGCAGCTTTCTTCGCAGTAGTACTTAACGGGTTTATAGTTGTTCTAGTTATTCTTTCGAGGTAATTTTCTAGGTCGGTGTCAGACGCATTTGGTTCGGTTATAAGTTTCTCTGGATTGTGTAGATTAACCATTATCAGAATAGATAACAACGAGAGTTCCTTAAATTGTAGTTGAATTGTTAGAGACAATTCATATTGGTTTAAATGTGAACTTTATTGAAATCTGAATACAAGCAGGGGTCTCATGTATATATGTATTCAGGACACAGATCTATTAATCGGGGAAATGGTTCAAACCACAAAACTACATTTTCTATCTGTATTTAGAAAAAAGTTTCAGAAAAGTGATTCATTTTATTTTACATAAATCTTAGTCATATCAATAAATCTGATTTTGTCGTTCACCGCTTTCTGAGTTCTGTCACACCATAAAAGAAAAAAAAGATATTAATCTAGTTCTGTGCAGATTATAAAGAAAAGAAAAGTCTTATATATTGTAGTAGTGAACAAATACAATGCCAACATTATTCCAAGGCATTATACTGCCACTGTTGTGCATGGGGTTACATAGGAGGAAAGGAGCAACAGAATACAGCGGGTGTCAGGAAGCAGGTAGGAGAAGGATGAAAATACTGTAGAAAGAAGATGACAGCATGAGAGAGAGGATGCAAGTTAGTGAGATAGGAGATGACTATTGACTTTACATTTAAATTCTTGGAGATTGTAGCTGTCGGGAAAGCAAGTAAACAGAAGGGAATTCCACAGGTGGAAAGTGCGAGAAAAGAAGCTGGTGGAGTAGAATTTGCGTTTACATCTTATTGGTTTCACAGTAAATGGGTGGGACTTAGTTGCTAGTCTTGTGGTTTGATTGTGGCTTAAAGTCGTATATAGGGCGCACCAGCGAGCTAAGTTCATCGGAGCAGAAGCCGTGAAAGTAGTTGTTATAAGGGAGACAGAGAGACCACACTGCGCCAGTGAGAAAGTGACTGTATCCGTGCTGCCAAGTCGGGATTGATCACATTGCAGATTCTCCGTTAAGACAATAATATTAAACAATAATTAATTAATTGAAAGAAAATGGAATACGTAGCTATCAGTAAAATATACAGCCTATTATATGCGTATAGTATAATGGGAAAGTCATAATCAAAGTGCAGAAATTTATTTATCTCATCTGTAGAGCAAAAGACGATGAAAACTATGATACAAAAATTCGAATCTGTATCGGACTAGCAAAATTTATGTTGCGATAAGGGTAAAGGATTGGTCTAAGAAATCCTTAGTCAGTCAGTTAAGTGCCATACGTGATACACGCTTGGGCGATCATGTCTCGAAAGAGACATGACTGACTGGGCAGAAGATTATCCCGCAGTAGGTTGCCATTGCTTTCTGCGGTAGACTGGTTGCCGACCAAGGCTATAGAACTCAATCTGTCCTGCTATTTAACCCATAACTGGAAGGAAGAGACGGATTAATACCTTTCCCAAGGGTATCTGCGCGTAAGTGAATACAATGGATTCAACTGGAATTCGAACTCGGCTCCGCGGTTTCTCGTTCCGAGCCGATATCCACTGTAACACAACGAGACTGTCTTAAAAGCAGTTAATTTGCCCTGTTCAAGAAGTAATACAGGCAACCATAGAACCAAAAATCAAATGGCAATTCAAGATCGTTTCTGTGACCGATTCGATTAAATCTGCGTTAGTTAAGAATAAAGCTCACTCTATCTTTGTATCAAAAGGACTACAGTGAATCTATGTCTGTCATTACTAAGAAAGAAAGGTCCTTTGTGCCAGCTATGGATTTCAAAGAAGAGAAATGAACTCTGCAAATATAGGTCAACATAAGTTTAAAAAGAAAACTGTAAGGTGGGAGAAGGAAAAACAGGGAAATGAATAAGGGAAAGACAAGAGGAGAATAAAGAATAAAAATGAGGAGAGGTTGATAATATATGTAAATAAGTGGTGGGGCAAAATGTAAGGTGAATGAGTAGAAATGATGAGAAAAGACGCGAAAATCTCATTGTAGAATGTAATCATCTTTGATGATCGATGAAAGTTAATTTAGATGAGATTAAAGCAGACTTGAAAAGAAATACAATATATTGCCTGGAATGGTCGATGTTATTATTGGCAAGTTTGAAATAACATTATCTCATCTAGACATGAAATTCTGCCGATCATTCTGAAACTCCATGTCTTCAGGGAATGAAGGGTTATAACAACATTAGTTACATCGTTTTGACTCGTGTTTTTATCGCTATTGACTTATTCACAACGTTTCGGCCGTTATACCTTCTTCAGGTGATATACATTGGTATTTGGAAAAGAAACTTTTATTCGGAGTACGGGTTAGTTTGTATAAATTTGATGTTTAATTCTCTTTAGTAACTCAAATGTCCAATTTTTTCTTCTTCTACTGTACCTAGGGATTAAATTCAATACTTGCTATCATCAGAAGGAAAAAGATAATAATTTTATTTTGTCTATGTGGGGATCAGATAATAATGTATATTTGTAAGTAACTAAAAGTTTTATACACTTACATGCATAAAACAATATAATTATTGTTTTATGCATGTAAGTGTATAAAACTTTTAGTTACTTACGAATATACATTTCAGTTTGGCTTAGAATTCGTTAATTTCTTGGAACTTTATAAGGACGACTCGTAGCTTCTGCTTTAATTTGTAAAACTATATATATATATATATATATATATATATATATATATATATATATATATATATATATATATATATATATATATCCCACCCCATTTTAACTCCTTATGTATGAATATGTTTTCGGGCTTGCTCCGGTATAGAAAACTTACGACCCTTTGAATTAATAAAGTTTTTATTTTTCATCGTTACTGATGATGCGAGAATTTTCTCTCTGAAATGGTCATACATGGTTTTGGGGATTTACCTATTTGCTCATCCTTTTCTATTTAATATGTATATATATATATATATTAAACACAAGCTGGTTAGTTTATCAATTGAAAATGAGGTGATGTATTTTTCTTTTTTTAATAGAAATATTACATATATATATATATATATATATATATATATATATATATATATATGGGTGTGTGTGTGTATGTGTGACAGTTTGTTAAAATTTACTTTTTTAATACATGCTATATTTATGGGTAAAAGTACTCAATATCTAGGATAGAATGTATGTAAATATAACAATGGACCTTGAGGCAGCCTGTTTCATGCTTAAACGCAATCTTTGCTCCATGAAAAGGAAGATACCAGTTACTGGCTATCTAATAACACAATAGGATTTGCTTCCCATAATGCATCGTTGACCAGCATATATAAATAATCGCGGCAACACTCAACTAGATTCTACTAATGAAAATATAATTTTACGTTAATTTCAACATGAGAAATAAAACAATATAACTGATTCATGTCTTTAATTAATTTTTTGATCCGAAACAATAAATGACTTGTAATTTCATAACTACATTTTGTTTGAAACATTAAAACATTAAACATTACACCTTGCGGGTATATGGGTACTCTTGCATATACACACATATACACAAGCTTATGTACACACGCAAACTATCCACACTGCATCAGTGACCTGTATATATAAAAGGTCGATCGCAGCCATAACGGACATGGTCCGACAGTTGCTTTAACATGAAACTGACTGTCGCCTCTGTGTGTTGACCTCAATGTCCGCTGTTATAATTATACGTATATACGCACTTTCCATGATACTGAGCAATCTAGCCCTTAAATATTGTATACTTTAAAATTATATATATATATATATATATATATATATATATATATATATATAGAAAGTTTGGCCATAAAAACATTTTACAATATAATTCTCAATCAAGCAGACAAACAAAGAACGATAATAGAAAACGAAACCTTATCTGGTTCAACCCACCACTTAATTTAGAGGTAAAGACCAAAAAAGGACAAATATTTTTAAACTGATATATAAGCACTTTCCAAAAGGCTTAGACCTAAACAAAAGTTTCAATAGAAATACGATCAAGCTAAGTTATAGCTGTTCTAGTAATTTAGATAATTTCATAAAAAACAAAACGCTAGAAATTTAGACAGCATTGTATAAAAAAGACGTTAATAAAGAATTCAACTGCAGGGACAAAAATAAATGTCCACTTCAAGGACTTTCCAATACAAAAGAAGTTATTCACAAGGCAAAAGTACATGACTTAAATGGTTAAAATAAAATATATTTAGGATCAACTAAAGACATCTTTAAGAACAGGTGGTTCAATAACAAGTCTACATTCAAAATAGAAAATTTAAAAAACTGTACTAAATTGGCTAGCCACGTGTGGAAATTGAAATCAAAATAAGGAAAAGACCCAGACATAACTTGTGGCATAGTGAAAACAGCCAAGCATTACAACGGTGGCAAAATATGTAGACTGTGCCAGGAAGAAAGGTTAGAGATTATGCTATTCCCAAACAAAAATGAACTATTGAATGAAAGAATAGAAATTATGACTAAGTGTAACCATACTAAAAAATACATATTAGGCTCATACAACAAAGAATGAAAACGTCATAATCTCTTGAAATTTTAAAAACTTCGAGTTCAAAAATTCCCTGCCGCGTGAGCGTTAAAAAAACAAACAAATAAAAACAACCGTTACGTGAGTGTTCATAAAAAACGGTAAACGGTAAAATCAGTTATTGCAAATCGCTTGAAGACACCACTCATGGTAAAAACCTAGGTCACGTAATAACTCGTTTACAAATGGAATATATATATATATATATATATATATATATATATATATATATATATATATATATATATATATTGTGTGTGTATTTTGGCAGCATTTTTTCATTAATACAGGTTTCATTGAATAATATAGAAAAGTTCTGTCTATTTATTTTGTGTAAGATCATACGAAAGGATCTTAAACAAAATAAATAGACAGAACTTGTCTATATTATTCAATGAAACCTGTATTAATGAAAAAATGCTGCCAAAATACACAATATATATATATATATATGAATATTATAGGTTATGAACAGTCGTTGCTTCCGATTTAGACTTGGACTGAAGAAATGTAAGAAAACGTAAAGAGAGGAATGTCTTATAAAATGAATCGTGTAAGATTTATCACAAATTTTGCAATCAACAGAATTCAACAGAAAAATAGAAGTAAAAATACAAGTGTTTTTACTCATACCAAACCGGTAATAAAATTAAACAAATTTTTGCTAGAGATTTTGGTCAAAGCGAACTTCATATTAATATCAATATTGAGGTACGCGAATATGTGTGTTTCAATGCAAGAAGGATATTTCTGACATTTTAATTAAATATTGAATCAACTCTAACCGATCAAATATATTATTGATAAGGATTCTTTACCGCATAGAGTTTAGAGATGCGCTGTTTCTATAATGTAACCTGAGCATAATCGTCCTGTGAGAATATATATATATATATATATATATATATATATATATATTCTTAAAATTATATTTAATTTATAATTAATTCTTTTTTCATCATGATGGAATGATTTTCCAATTTTTATTTCCTTTTTGTTCCAAATGTAAGAAGAAATTCCACAGATACAGATTTTTTCCAAGAAGTCATGTTTCCCTGGTCTGTAAAATACCGAAGCAGTAGAATAAAATTAAGAAAGTTTATTTTTTTGTTCCATAAAACTAAAAGGGAAAATGAAGCTTTCTCGCTACGACAGTTTCAACTTTCGAAATCTAATACGAGTTCACTATCTAATGTAATTGAGGTATGCAGGTGAGGCATTTTATAATTCGAAAGGTTTCACCCACCTGATCCCAACAAATGTAGCGAGGAAACATCGAACCATGAATATTGGGCTTTGCCTCCGATGTTGATACATGGCCGGGTTTATCCCACGATCTTCTACGCTTGGGGTTATCGTAGTGTATCCACTTTTCCTAGCCGATTTCTATACGATGCAAAAGAAACTTTCCTTTTCTGCTGTGGAATCAGATGTTCACGAGTGACAAGACACGATTCAACGTCTCTCAGCTTCATCTCATACGGCTCCCAATGTACCTGTTTTGAATAATTTCTAATACTTTAAAACTTTTTGAACCTGTTGTGTAATCAACTCCTAATGATTATTTGAGTCTAGCTTGCGCATGATATAAGTTTTCATAAAGTAATGCCTTCAATTATCCGTCTTCAAACTTTTTCAATGCGCCAGAGCGTTCTCTAACTTCAACATCAAAATAACTATTTTTGAAGCGTCTAAACCAATTTCTGCATGTTGGTTCCGACAAAACAGTCGGCATAAGTCTCAACAAGGATTCTGTATGCTTCATCAGCAGATTTCTTTTGAATAAATTAGTGCAGTAAAATTCCCCGCAAATACACTTTTTTGGCACAAAATCCGCTATGTTTAACGCTATGAAAAACAATGTTGTTTGCACTTCGGCAAAACGATATACACTGAATTTCAAGCTTGCTTAGATTCTTCCTTATAGATGCGTTACCATCTGAAATACACGCACGCAGTTTTTGGAACGCCATCGGTTAGAAAACAGCTAGAACTTATTCAAGTTCCATAGTCGCCGACTGGCATCATTTCGGTCGGGTTTCAATCCTAGGTAAAAAAAGCAATCGGAGTCTAACCGTACTGATGAGTTGTGATAGGGCGAAACAGATCTGTCTGCGGATGACAATATATATATATATATATATATATATATATATATATATATATATATATATGTGCTCTGGCTCTGGATCTTTGCAGAGTTTAGTGTAAAAAACCTATTAGAAACTGAAAACTTTTATCAACCGCAAATATTTTTATTTGGGATAATCCACTTTTATCGATTTTAAAATGACTCCAGAAATGAAAATAGCGTAAAAACCCAAAATAACAAAAAAACAAAAAAAAACAAAAACAAAAAAAACAAATGCTAATTGTCTTGTTGACTTATTTGAATTTACCAATAGTATTACATTGGGCAATCATCTCTCGAGACATGACTGACTGGACAGAAGATTATCTCGCAGTCGGTTGCCATTGCTTTCTGTGGTAGACTGGCTGCCAGCCAATTTGTCCTATTATTTAACCCATAACTGGAGGGAAAAGACGGATTAATACCTTTTCCAAGGGTATTTGTGCATCCCGAGTTCGAATTCCGTTTGAATTCTTTGCATTCACGTACGCACAAATGTTCATTATTATTAACCTTATTTAAGTAATAGCTTCATCCACAACAACAGGCAATGAAACCAATACTCCATCAATTACATTGACTTTCCAGGACCCATGTGATCACTACGTTAGGAAAACGTCACAAGGCCAAACTACTGGTTATCAAAGAGAGACCTTAGTACGGAGGCTGCTACATTATTTGTGTCTTCTATACTTCATAGACAGTATAATAACATAAATTACACTACCGGTCATAATTATTAAGCTACCCCAGTGTTTTGCAAAAATTATTTATTTTATACTATCTTTTAGTATTTATTGCCAAGTGAATAATTCTAAATAAAAATAGAACGGTTCTTTTGTTAATACTACACAATAACATGTGCATCAACTGAATTTATAAATATTTAATAATTACCTATATTGCAATTTCATAAAAAAAATTAGGGCGATTCGGACGAGTTCATCTTTGCTTCCTTGTAAAATTTTGCAAATTAATAATAACAAAAGAACCATTCTATTTTCATTTGGCAATAAATACTAAAAATAGTATGAAATATATCATTTCCTTAAAAAAAAATGGGGTTGCTAATAGTTATGGCCGGTAGTGTACATTTTTGGTTTTTAGTTTTTCATAGAGGGTAACAGTGTTATCTGCATTTTTACAAAATAAAAAGAATTAAAAAAATAAGAATCCCATTCTTTTCATATGCATATGCTTTGAAGCAGTGGCATATGAAGATTACAGGATATGAGCAAAGATGTGGGAAGACATGAGAGTTCAATTGACACATTGCTATAAAAAAAAATGAAATTACAATTCAAAATTACGCATTTTGTAAAATTCAAGTCTTGTTGCAAATTATGACCGGAAAACTCATGATACATTTTTCGGGGCTTTTATAGTCACATTCTATTTTAATAATTTTCAAAATGTATTTGAATATAGAATGTTTGAAAATGAAATGTAAAGCCGTAATTAAAATAGATTCTAAAAAGGATATTAACAGATATTATCTTTATTTTATGGTATTGCATGTACAAATATTGTTCAATTAATTTGTAATAATGAGGAAGGAGGGATTGGAGAACCTGATACTAACAGAGCAGATAGAGGGAAAAAGAGACAGAGGAAAGCAGTGGATAACATATTTGAAGGACCTAATCAGGGGGATGACGGAACGAGGGTTGCGTGGTGTAACAGAAGAAGTCGTGCTAAGGGCCACTAGGGAAAAGGAGACGTGGAGAGCCATAATCGCCTACTTCCAGAAAAGACATGGCACATAGAAGAAGAAGAATATAATGGCAACTAATATTACTACAATAAAAACAATAACAAATATGTTTTCAAGAATGTCCGACAGGGAGTAAAGTACAGATTTATAAAGTTCAATTTAATTTCATGCTAGTTATTTAGTTTCTCGTAGCTAAAGTGATAAATGCAGCTCTCGAGGATAACCAAATTCCTTCGAGGCAAAAAGACTCATAGAACTCGATATATTTTTGCTGATATACGCTTTTATCTTTTATCTTACTGTCGTAGACTGACAGCCAGGGTAAAATTGAATAAAACTCAGTCAAAATTATAAATGGATAAAAAATAATAGAAAAAACAAAAATGTAATGATATCTTTGAAGTATTAAAATGTTGTTTAGTAAGAAATTGTGCTGACTTTCTTCATTATAGAAAAGGCGGGTTTCAAAACATGGGATGTTGGTAGGGTTTGTGTTGCTAACGAGTGACATGAAAACATCAGATGCCTTTTCAATTAAAATGGCTTTAATTTTTTCCCTAAATGCACACATTCGTGTTTTTCAGTGCTCATACTGCGTAAATATAATATCAGCAAAATATTCATCAAGAAAAAGAATCAATCAATGACAATGATATCAAATTATACCAAACTTCATATAGATTAAAAAAAAAAGGAAACACAACAGAGAAAGCAAGAACCCTGAAGAGAGAAATCCTCATAATAATGTCTTCATGAAACTTCAAGGTCGGCATGACTGAAATAACACTGCTTAGTTAGTTGAAAAACCTCTCCATATATATATATATATATATATATATATATATATATGTTCAAAATAATAACTAAATAGACTCTGCAAGTATCTAAATCTTAAATTTATACTAAGATAAACTTTAAGAAAAACCAATAACAAACAGAACCTAATTCCGTTACAATCCGGCGCACTAAGGCGTTGGATAAGAGGGGGGAAAAAAAGAAATCCGCGGAATAAAGACAAGACATACGATACTCCGCAGTAAAGAAAAAAACGACGAGCCGTAGTGTGAAACCGCGGTAGGTTTTGGCTATCTTGAGATTCTTTGTGTGTATATATATATATATATATATATATATATATAGGCATAGATGTTCATTCCGTAAACGACGAGGATAATCCAACAAGATCAACTTAATATAAAATATTAAGTGTTATATCTATATAGAGAGCTCAGTGGATATTATCCAGAGTAATATGATATTTATAAAGGAAAACATAATATTGTATATTACTTTTCCGGATCTACATATACATCCAACTGGGCATTTACTTTTGTTACAGGAGATTGTATTATCTGTGTTTTGATTGTTATAAAATTTATTAAGTATGCTATTATTGTGTGAATTGTGGATCTTATTAATATTGCTAGTGCAGGAATAACTAATTTTTAATGTCTTCCTACTGATAATCTTATTAGTGCGTTGTTCTGCTTAAAGTGCTTATCGGTCAGTTTCAGAAAGTATTGTCCGATATTAACATTAGATAATTGACAGAAAGAGGGGTTGAATCATAACACTCTTTTCTTTCTATTTCGGGGTTTATTTGTTCCGGTAAATATGGGGGTTTCTATTTGATGCAACTCCTGTTTAAACCCACTTTTTGATGGCGATGTTGTAATGTGTTTTATTTTCATTGAATATCCTTTTTCTATATTACCTCTTCGGATCTACATATAACTGGGCATTATGATGAGTTTTCGTTTGTGTATATATATATACATATACATATATATATATATATATATATATATATATATATATATATATATATATATGGTGGCACAGTCATATACATATTATTAAGTTTAGCTTAGTATGAAGGCCATAACAGAAGTTGGGTAAAATCGTAATTGCGATTGACCAGGCGTCGGAATAGGGAGAAGTGTAGATAAGAAACATCGATGAATTCAACTTTCGTCTAATACAAAAAAACAAAAAAAAACACACACACAACTGTTTATTTAGGTTTATGAAAGTGTCTCCCAACTGAGCACTGATGCTCACTGGCACGTTTTGGTCTGGAAAAACGCAAAAGATTTTGGCCCCAAGCATTCAGTGAAAATCACTTTTAGTATTGAATTAGAATGTATGCCAGTAACTTGAGACCAAAGTAGGAATTCGTTATCAAAGACTGTAATTAACAGACAGAAGTGTTTCCAGACATTGACATAATTTTTGTGGCACAACTATTTTACCCTAGGATAAATAGATTGAAGATATTTGTAAAATATTGTAACAGCGACACTTGAAAGAAAACATGGAACTATACTGGAGTTCAACATTTCTAACTGGAATTGTTTTGCTGACCTATTCATACTAACAGAGAATTGGTTCCAAAAATACAGACAAATTCTTCAGTTCTATTGTGACTCATTTATGAATTTGAAAGTTTGGCTGTAAGAAGATTCGGTATGAAAAGAGTGTGTTTTGAGGAAACTTCGAAGGTTACAAAATCTGCAATATTACTATCTGATAATTGATGTTCAAAAAGAACAAATTTCACAAAAAAGGCACACGTGGATACAAATATGTTTGTATTATATTGCACTTTTCCGACCTTGTATTCAGGTAAGTTAATATTTTTGCCATGAAAGTAAGATCTTAAATGCAACCATTATATTTACATTCCTTTCTGGAATAAATATGAAGATCTATAAATGATATTAATCATAACAACGCTTACCAATTAGTATGCCCGAATCGTTTAGATTCCTGAAATTCAGCAATTTTAAATTGCGAGCTGTCATCTTGATTAAGAAAGTAAATGTCTTCATTAAACAAAATGAAATTAAATGTCCTCAACTTATTAACTCTTCGCCATTCCGCGGCACACTAATGTACCGCGGCAAAGTGTTTTCGACCCACTGATCTATTCTAATGCGTTAATATAACGTAAGGTTTTAACTTGTCTTAGAAGCATATCGCTTTGAAACACAGCTTCCCGTTAGATAACCGAAATTAAGCAAGATCAAGACAGTTCAATAAAGAGATGAGTCTCTGCTTGGGCATATCAGCTGCTGTGAGCTTGGATGTACGATATGTTGAGCGTGGGGTGTAGTTTAATGACAGCACGAAATGAGAAATCGGAGAGTCGAGTTTAAATTTCAGTCTGGTAAGTTACATTTACTTACACGCAAATACCCTAGGGCTATCATGAATCGAAAAGCGACATGATTGCCCAATGGTGTCACGTACACCGCTACCAACAGGCGTTAGACCAGCGGGATAGGATAAGTTCAGCAAAGCATTATGACAAAAGGAAACAAAAGTGATAACTATTTTTTTGTTTTGTTTTTGGTTATGTTGCCATGATCTGCTGTATGGAAAGCCTTAAGTAGCAGTTCCCCATTCAGCCCACGTATAGAAGTCTCTAATGTGTGTTAATTCTATTCTATTATTTTTATATTCGTTATGTATTTGGTTCAATTATTTTTCACTACATTATGCTGCCATAATCAGTAACCAAACATTTACGCACGGTGTTTGCGTCGAGTCAATAGAGTTTACAGAGTAAATGTTATTTTCTATCGAACACTATATTATCTCTAGCAATCATTGGGGTCTATTCTCTCTCTTTCTCACTCTCTCTCTCCATATATATATATATTACGGAATAATAAGAAACTGGCATTAGCCGACATTGTTTAATATTATTTTTTAATGGATACTCGTATTTGAGTAGAATGTCTTTTTATTATAAGCGCCCAGAGATAGAATCGCTGACTGACGCCAATTCGGTCAGGTTTCAATCCTGGGTAAAAGCAATCGGATGTCTAACCGTATCGTCGATGACGATATATATATATATATGTATATCGTCATCAGCAGACAGATATGTTTCGCTGTATCACAGCTCATCAGTACGGTTAGACCCCGATTGCTTTTAACCCAAGATTGAAACCCGACCGAATCGGCGTCAGTCGACGATTCTAGGGCTATGGGCGCTCGGTAGAAGAAGGCAGACTTTTTAGCGCGTATATTGTCATTATACACGCCCAATAGCCAGAGTGCTCTAATTCATTATTGAATCAACTATATATGGACTTTAACAACAGTAGACACTCTCCACTATTGACGCATCATTCTTTCAAAAATGAATTTGAACACTCTCGGCTACTGGCGTATGTTTATCTCGTGTACATCACACGCTAAAATCGACCTTTCTCCACAGAGCGCAATAGCGTATAGGTAGAATCGCCGATTGATGTCAAATTGATCGGGTTTCAATGTCTAACCTTACCGATGAGCTGTGATACAGCAAAACAGGACTGTCTGCTGATGACTATATATATGTTTAAGCAGTACATTATAGTTTCTACTGGCGTTAACGGTTTGAAAAATATCTATCTTTTGACAGGAATCGATCCTGCATACTCCCAACACTGAGGCGATGCAGTCTTTAGATGAGACATGTCTTACCAAACGACCAATGACAAGATTCAATTTAAACCTTATATAGTTAATCTCCAGTTTCCTTTTATCAAACGATTAATATCTGCTCAGATTGTATCGAATGTAAACAGACTCAACCGAAGACGGAATTATAGAGAAATTTACGAAAGTGGCATTAGCTGACATATTTCCCAGAAGATAGATATTTTCCAAACGATTTCTTAAATGATTAAGGCCAGTGGAAGTTATAATATATATATATAAAAACAGACTTTCCACTCAAATACGAGTTTCCATTAAAAAATAATATTCTTAAAGAAAAAAATGTCAAATAAAACGAGAATTATTCATTTGGATTCGGACTAATAGTTCATGGTTGTTATGCGTGACACACTTTGCTCAAAACATCTCTCTCTCTCTCTCTTTATTTCTCTCTCCCTCACGTGACATGGCCTAATCAGTGATACTTGGGCTATGAACAGTCGAGTCGAAGAATTGCGTCATATATTGAGTCATAGAACTAAAGTAGTACCGCAGTCACAAGCAAATATAAAATAAAATTCTAATAATTCATTTCACATTTGTGAACAGTGCGCCAGTCAACATAAAATGAAAAAAATATGACAGGTGCTTTCAAGGTTTACGTTGTTTCATTTTCCATATCTGTTCATGACAATGGAGTGTTTTACGGTAGGTTACTTATTATTTCGCCTCTAGCAAGGCAGGACCGCCACAAGTACTCATGGGTTTACAGTGAGAAATAAAAGACTGGGTACTGCGGGTATTAAGGGAAGGATAAAAGATGAACAGGGTTCAAGGAGATAGAAGATTGCAACTGACTTTGCATTTACTTTTTTTTGAAGATTGTAGCTATCAGGGAAGCAAATAAGCGGAAGAGAGTTCCACAAGCGAGAAGTGCGAGAAAAGAAACTGTTCGAGTAGAAGATGCGGTTATAATGCTGCCATACACGACATTGACGTCGTGGTCAGGTTAATACAGTTTAAAATATGCATGAAGTTGACGTTACTCAACGAGATCAAATAAATCCTGTCACGCTGACCACCTTTATAAGATATATATGCTGCAAAAGCCGTAAAATCATCAGTTGAAAAAAAGAGCTACATTGCAAGTCAAGTTCGTTTGAGAGTTCACAGATAATTTAGCAGCTAATGAAATGACAATCATCTATCAAGATGCTGTAATCACACACACACACACGCGCGCACACACACACACACACACACACACACACACACACACACACACACACACACACATATATATATATATTTTTTTTTTCTTTGACCGTGAATGAGAACACGGCATTTGTATGCATTCATCGCAAGGATTTAAACAGAAAAGTCTACAAACATTTTATCTCACACACATACTATTATTATATTATGATTATATTTTATTATATTTTAAATATTATATATTAATATATTTTTCTACCATTTGTTATATATTACTGTATGTTATTATATTGCTTAATTGTAATGATAGAATATGGTACTTTACATAATTACTATTATAATATTATCTAGGAATCTCCACTCATTTTCGATAACTAACTTTCAAATTGAATTTTTAAAAATAAAAGCAATTTTCTTGAAGGTTTTTAGTTACTTTTAATTGAAAGCTAAATGATTAAATTTCCTATTTCCAGTAAACAAAATACTCTGGTGTCCGCCAAACAGAAATTGTATTGCTTGGAATTTAAATTTTTGAGATTTTAAATTTCTTTTCAAATTTTCGGCCATTTTTGAGCGATCGATACAAAAAACAAAATCAAAATTCTCGGATCTAAAAATCTTGCAAAAATATTATATACATCTGTGATAATTATGTTTGCAAAAATTAGCAAATTTAAAGTTAAGTTAATCTAATTTACACAAGTATTACTTTTTTATAGTATGAAATTGAGAATAAAACTATTTCTTAATCACGGAGCATTGAACATTCTGACCTTTGTTGTAAGTGATTGACATGTGATGACAGACAAATGTTAAGATAAGGTAAGTATGGTTGACTTGAACTGACATCATTTTCCAATTTTTTCCTGTAAGAGGAAGAAACAGCGAAACAAATGATCTTTAAATGTAACACAGAAAACATCATACTAAAGAAAAGTTCAAATTAACAAAGAACAATTTATTAAACAAATACGATGGCCTGATGATTTGTATTAAACTTTTCACTTTTTGATTAGAAAATATCTTTTAATAGTAAATATCGTATTCATTTAATATGTTAATAACCTAATCGACACAAGGTTTTGTGGAACTTTTTAAAAATTTTAATTTTTTTAAAGTTATTATAATTAAAAAATAAAAACTAAACAGTTCCTTTAAAATTTGATTACCCATCGAAAAATATTGCTTTAGTCTATAATGCACTTAGTATATATTATTTATTAGAACAATTAAACGGTTTTCTAATTAAATAATGTCATAGTTATATTGCATTTTTATCTTACAATTCGGAGCAGATTTTCAGAAAAAAGCGAAATGTTTGAAAAGAAACAAAAAAAAAAAAACAAAAACAAAAAATATAATTTACATTCCCTTACACAGAGAGTAACAGATGTAATATATATATATATATATATATATATATATATATATATATATATATATATTGTCATCCGCAGACAGATCTGTTTCGCCGTATCACAGCTCATCAGTACGGTTAGACTCCGATTGCTTTTTTACCCAGGATACAACAATATTTTAAAAAAAAATATTTCAAAAATAAATTTATTTGTGAATAATTTCTAAACCTTTCATTACAATCCGAGAATTATTTGAATTTTGCGAGAATTTACAAATTAATGTGTTTTTCACCGGAAAAACACTGATACTACATTATCTATTGTAAACTCTCGTAAAGATTTGTTTACCTGCTGAAGAAAATCAAAACAATATGTTTTACTAAAATTTCAAGCGTTTTAGAAAGGATTATTATTTTAAAAAGATAAATAAATGTCCTTTGATCTTTTCTCTTAATAATAACATGAACATTTTGAAGAAAAAACTATTTTTTATGAAGTTTGGGGCCGTTTTTTCTGTATACAATACTGTTTTTTCAGTGAATTAGTAGAGTTACCTAAATTATAATACAATACTTTAATGTATGTTTTAACATTTCTAAATATTACTTAGATTACTTAATTATGATATTGTAATATTTTTAGAACATAGATATTTATTATTTTAATGCATAGTATTTCATTGAAAGATTATAACCGTGAACAGCTTTTATAAAAAAAAATATTTATAAAAATTATGTTAATACTTGTATACATTATTTCGCTAGAAATTTAAATGGAAATATATTTTGCTTTTTTCATTCAGACTGATACTACTTTTACCAGCTCATTCATATATGATTCTCTCATACACATAATTTATTTTAAAAATCAAAATCGTCCATCGCTTGATATTTGTGCACATTATTTCGCTACAGTTTTGAACGAAAATTTATTTCGTTTTGATATTCACACACATACTAACGTTACCAATATAGACACACTTAATTTGTCTATAGTTTAAATACGCTTGGCACATGAATTATTTTCGCATACATACACTTACTTTTAAATAAATAGCTATTGCTTTTATTACACTTGACACACACGTATAAACAGGAATAAGATTTTTTCTACATTTAAAACTGTTCACCTATTGCTATATTACACGTGACACGTATCTGACTAATGAAATCAAACCTCAATCAATGTACTGTCTCTTTGGAATTTTTTTTAATTTTAAAGAAATTTTAAATCATTCGTCTTTAAAAAATATATCGAAAGAAGCTTATTAAAGTGAACCATGTTAGATTAAAGTGAACCATGTTAGATTAAAGACATTTTTCTCCTACCTGTTATTTACTTATCCTGTTCCTGTTGTCGGATTTCAATCCATATATTCAAGTCACACAAATACACCAACGTTAAAGACCACTAAACACACACATTAATTCATAAATTTTATCATCCAAGATTTTTCACACATATATAAATAAATTGTCCATTGTTTTAACACACTTGACAAACGTATTATTACGCACGAATTAATGCGAACATATTAGTGTTCATATGAATCTATACACTTAGAAAAATTTTCTACAGACATACATTTAAAAATAATCGTCTATTATTTTAATACACGTGGACACATAATTGGACCAATAAAAACCAGCCCCAAAACAACATTCCAGTATATTATTCCTGTAAAACTTTTCTTTTCATCTTTAACCCGATCTCTGCAAAAGTTTTAATAAAAGTGAAACATGTTAGATAGAGACAGGCTGTTCTTTATTCATGCTATCATAAGTATGTATGTAAGTATATACTACCTTATTTCCCCACTGGAGCGAGATGTGATACAAAGTTTTTTTTTTTGAACGTGAGGAAATGTATGTATGTATGTATGTATGTATGTATGTATGTATGTATGTATGTTTACATTAAAAAAAATTAAAGTTGTAGCAATCTAAATAACAATGTGAGTTTTAAACTGGTTACACTATGCACATACCAGTGGCTAATAGATATTCTGATACATTTTTAAGCCCTTCAGCTATCTTTGGGAGTGTTAACAGTCATACCAGTACACCGTTTGTTTCTAAGCTTTAGACGGTAACGCCTTCTTCGATAAGGTTTAGTAAAGTGAAAGAGTCAGTAAAAAGGGTTAACATGCCGCGTAGACACAAAGACTATGTTTTATTTTTCCACTCTGACTTCCTTTCCTTCTTTCTTATCTACCCCGCCTTTTTCCTCCTTCATTTTTGGTGGGTTGGGGCGGTTGACTTGTCGCTAGATCAGGCACTGCATGGCATTCTGCGAACAAGGCTTTCGTAGAAAACTGTTGACTATTTGCTCAAGCAGGATGCAGACTTCAAAGTTGCCAAATTATAATTTTGTTTTCCGATTATTCGTGTTATATTCAGATTAAAATTATGTTAACTGGAAAATGTTCAATTGTAAACGTAAACCTCGTAACTAGTAATTGTTCAATTGCAAACCTGAACCTCCTAAATGGCAATTGTCCAACTGAACAGGAGTAGAGGCTCATCTCTTGTTTTCTGTTCAGGAAGGGGTTCCCGGTTCTTTTACTCTTATTAGGCCTCATCATTGGTGCTTTCGCAACTTTTCTGTGACGTGGGTGCACGGTGGCAACGTCTCTTCATAGTGATGATACCAGATTGGCAGTTTTCTGGTTGCTGCTTCCGACTTAACGTCTAGAGCGGCTGCTCTGAACAACACTTGTATAATGTCGGGGTTCTTGCAGTGCCAGGATGCGCATTGATGGGTGTTCATGCCAGCGTCTCCGGTGAACAACCCTGAGGCCACATTATGCTGCAGTCTGCCCCAGTTGATGACCGTTTGCTAAGACGACTCGAGGCCATTCTATACCAAAATAACACACGAAATACAAAAAAAAAAAACACAAAAAACAAAAAACAAACGAATATTCCCTACCACAGATGCAATACTAAACCAGCCACATGAAAACCCTTAAAACCCTCAACATTTCTTTCTCTGACATCTGTGATATGCGTACCAAATTTAGCTGTTTAGAATCTTTCCTTCGCGGACAGTCCTCAGACATCCTAGTTCTCTGAGAAAGTAACCACAACCCTACAATTCCTTCCTCCAATTTCTCAATTCCTGATTATATTCCCCTATATACTTCAGTGTCCATATTCATGGACTGGGAGTTTAAGTCATCAAACACCCACCTCTAGTTTGGATGGGTTCCCTTGAATCTCTTGACGTGTGTCTTCGTCTCGCTCTACTATTAGTTATCTTTTCTTTCTTTACTGTTCCCATTCCTCTCTTGACTGTTTTTGCTAGACATTATCTCTGATAATATAAATAAAGCCATTTCACCGTTCACCCGTTGGCTAATATGTTTGTGTTCGATTACTTCAATGCGTACAATGCCAAATAGCTGAACAACTAGGTCACTAATCTTGCTTGCATCCATACCCTGAACTTTTCAAACACTCAGTATCTCATGCAGGTGGTAACTTTTCCCACACGCTTCCCCAGAATATTTCGAGGACAAACATCTATGCTAAATCTCTACTTCATTTCTCTCACTGACTCCTGCCATGCCATGCATCTCTGCCCTTTTAGCAACTCTGATCCTGCTGTGGTGTTCGTTAATATCTCTTTCCTCTTACACCCCCTCCTACCAGCAGAATTTCTTACTGCTACCAAAGAACGGACTTGGAATCATTCCGCTATTTTCTTTGTGACGTCCTTAAGAAAAAAGACGTTCAGTCTCCCCGTTGAAGACTGTGCCTCCGACGTCTTCTCGTGGGTAAAAGTTGGTATCGATGATTCATCCCAGTTAGGAAATTTCGACTTAAACCTCATTCATCTTCCTAGTTCTTTCCTGCTTGCTCGGCCGTCATTGCTCATAGGAATCACTTCTTCCGGTTTTATCGGAGCAACGCGTCTAACTGTAAAAGGCATCTTTTTATCTCTGCTCGAAGTGCAAGAGGATTCTAAATGTTGCTAAGTTGTTGCTAATAGAATGAAGCAGCCTATAGCAACATGTAAGATCGGCTCTAAAGACTGCTGGTGGCTCTACAAAAGAGTGTTACACAACAGCAAACCCACCATCCATCCTTTTATCAATATATTCGAAGTTCTCACAGCCACTGCTTACAAAGCTGAGTTCTTTACTGGCAGAATCTCTTCTATCTTCACATTTAACTCGTCTGGAGTACCCGCATCCGACTTGCCATCTAGATCTAAAGCTCAACTGAGTGACATATACATAACTTCCTCGCTGATATCTAACATAATTTTATATCTTGACCATTATAAGAGGAGTAGAGGTGAGGAAATTCCAGCAACCGTCATGAAAAATGTACCCCTGAACTCTCTTCTTTCGTCTCCAAACTTTACAACTACTGCCTCTCTATTTCTTGCTTTCCTTCTTGCTGAATATCCTTCTCTATGTTTCCTGTCTTTAAAAACTCTGGAGAACCCTCAGCCCACGGTTTATTTTCCGACAATCAGTATGGTTTCCGCTTCTCCAGGTCTACCTCTATATGCGAACAGCCAATGCCAAACACGTATACCAGGCTTTCGATAACAACAGCAAAGAACGAGCTGTTGCCCTGGTATCTCCAAATTCGACAGAGTTGGGCACTCTAGCATTCTGAGCAAGTTACTTGGCTATGGTATAACTGAACGCTTGTTAGATTTCATTCAATTGTTCCTACCAAATCGCGTAATGAATTTCCTATTGAACGGACATACTTCCAGATCCTATCATACGAACGCGGGTGTTCCTCATGGCTCTATTCTAGGTTCTGGGCCTTTTTTGATCTTCATCAATGATCTCCCTGTTGTAATGAAATCTCAAAGTAGTTGTTTACGCTGATGACACCACCATTTCCTCCCGCCTTAATAAGAAATCTGCCAAAGCTGACAAAGCAAAAGTCGTTGGGATCTTGAAAAAGACTTCCAATCTGTGGTGGACTTAATAAAAAAATGGCTCGTAAATTTTAATGATTCCAAAACGAAGCTGGTATCCTTTAATCACCATACACAATCTCTCTTACCTCTTATCATCATGTATCACGCTAGTCTCCCTAAAAGCAATAAACTGAGCTTCCTCGGCCTCACTTTCTCAGCCAACCTCAAGTGGAATGACTACATCGAATCAATAGCTAAATCTACTGCTAGGAAGATAAGGTCACTGTGTCGGGCCAAGAGGTTTTTCTCATCTGAACCTATCTTTCACATATCCAAATCTACCATCCGTCCGTGCATTGAATACAGTTATCAAATCTGGTCGAGCATCCCTGTTATCCATTTTGGGCTGTTCAACAAAATTCAAAAGAGAATCTGCATTGTAATCGATCCCGATCTCGCACTTCGACTTCGACTCACTTTCTCCCCGACGGGATGTGGCTTCCTTCTGTCTCTTCTACAAATATTTTCACGGCTTCTGCTTTTAGCTGTTTGGTGCCCTCTCTACACGAATTTAGACTGGTAACTAGGTCAGCACCATCTCTTGTCTTCATACATATAATAGCCAATGCCCGGAAAATATAAAATAGCAGTAATTACGAACTTAAATAGAGCACATCAATATTCTTCCTCCTAAAGAATATTTTTGAGCAAACTAAAACACATAAAACAAACATTAGTCAACAATAATTTTCCATAATTCACCATTGATAAACAAATAAAGTTATTCTTGCAAAAACGCAGAAAACCAGAATTAAAAATAACATACAAATAAATTCAATATATTTTACTGTAACCAAATACACAATAATTATAGGCAGAACGAAATCGCTATAAGGAAAATTATTAAAACACACATTTCTGCATCAATTCTTCAAAAACATGTAAAATTATAATATATTATAGAAAATGGAAAACTGCAAACCTTGTTGTTTTAATCATAATAATCCCATCAAAATCTAAACTAGCGATGACTAGTGTATGAATTTCGGTACCCAGTGCAAGACTGTGTTTATTGTCACAAATCATCTACATCGGAAATTCAACTACTACTGTGAGTAGACGTCTTACATGACGTCTACTCACAATTATTACAATTATTGTTGACTTAAGCAAAATGCAATTGAGAAAATTAAATAACCCATAATTAACTCTTAAGAAAAAATTTGATTGAAAATACTATTTAATTCACAATATCAAAGACACCTCTCTATAACAGAGGATCTATATATCAAACTATTGTGTGTGTGTTTATTGAATATATATTTTTTCTTTAACATATGTGTAGATAGAAGGTGTGATAGAGGAATTGTCAGCCAAATTACGCAATAATGAAAATGACACTGACATCCCATTTTAACAAATATATTAACGAAAATCGCATAAAATTATCTTGAAATATTAAAGAGTAAATGTATTCAACAAAATTACCATTGCTTTCAACCACGTCTACCAGACGACATCAGAATCTCCTGCATCTCTTCTTGTTTAATTTCGGGAATTCGCTTTCCAAGTTTCTGACAAAGTAAATTGAATCATGGTGCTTTTTTCTCATAGACGGCGCCCAACTGACTCTACTACACTGTACAGTCAACAAAATCGAAAACAAGTAAAACACATGTGTAAATTTAATAATATAAAATGGTGATAAATTACACATCGCACACGTTTATATATATATATATATATATATATATATATATATATATATATATGTAAATATATAAGAAAGAGAGAGAAAGTGAGATATAGAGAGAGAGCGAGAGAGAGAAAGAGAGAAAAAATGAACATACGTTTGCTTGTAAAATTGTTGCTGCTTACAATGTTACATACCCCCCTCCACGATTAGTATGATATTTATTTATACTGTTCATTTATTTTGTAGTATGTAATGCGTTTTACCCCGATTTTCTTTCTTTCTTTCTTCCTGTTCCTAATCTATTAATCTCTGTTTTATTCTTTTCATAAGCTTCATCTCAGTGTGTCTTGTCAGTTGCCTCTTCACAACCAATTGTCTTCTTCCTCTCAGAAGTAATAAATTATGTGACCATGTCGGAATGCCACAAATAGTGTGGGCCTTTGTGCTTGGTAGTCGTTGACTGACAATCGGCAGGAGTTTGCACATACACATCTAAACACACAAGTGACTTTCCAGTCAACCTTTTCTCTATATTTTCTTTATATGTGTACGTGTGTTGTGACCTAAATAGATCTGACCTAGATACTTAAAGAGCATCTCATTTATGTAATTTTACCAATTATAAGCGCGGAAAAATGAGCAGAAATGATAGAAAAGCCAATTTCTACGAGCCGCTTTTGATAAACTATTTCAAGTGTAAAAGAATTTCCAGAATATCAGAACTGTTTTCTATTCCATACGCGTTTGTCATATTTTGCCAAAGATTTTTTTTACAAATCATCTTAGTGATATTTAATGTTTATTGTCTTTACTTACTGATATATCTAAACGTGTCCAAAACATTTATTAAAAGTTTAATAAAGCGAGCAGCTATTTAACGTGTGGAGACAATGTTGAAGAATGTGAAGTGCAAGAAAACATACTAACGTTCTTTAGAGGCACCCTTACTTGTCGCAGGATAATTGCTGCTTAAGTCTTTCCATACATAGTTTACAAACAGGTATTTTGGGACATTAATTCACTGTATATATTTAATTATATTTAAAAGTTTGTTTTAATGCTAAAATGCAGCGATTAGAGAATAAAAGAAATGATGGCATTGCGGAAATTTAACAAATAATTTGTTTAAGTTTTAAAAATAAAACCGATGTCATAATAGAAAAAAATATCAATGATAACCTAAAAACATCTAACTATAAAAGAAAATTTAAAAATATAGCATAGAGCATGGACACAAATGATATTATAAAAACATAAATAAAGTCAGTAATGCAACGATATAAAAATAAGAGCAACGAAATGAAAACACCTTTGATGAATATCTGTCAGTTAAGTGCCATACGTGATACACGATTGGGGCAATCAGTCTCGAAAGAGACATGACTGAATGGGCAGAAGATTATTTCGCAGTAGTTTGCCATTGCCTTCTGCAGAAGATTGGTTGCCAGCCAAGGCTATAGAACCCAACCTGTCCTGTTATGGAACCCCTTACGTGGAGGGAAGAAATTTCCCAAGGGTATTTGTGCAAGGAATTCAACTGGAATTCGAACTCGGCTCCCCGATTTGTCGTTCCAATCGTTATCCACTGCACCACAATGCACATAAATCTGGTAAGAAAATAAAGCCACAGAGAGAAGACAAATATGTTCATAATCGCCTACAACAAACTACCGTATTTCTAAAAAAAAATCAACGAATTTTTTATACCATCCTGACCGTCTAAATAGAACAAAATTTCCAATGCAATTTTATGAAAATCTCAAAAATAATAAATCAAACGATGACAAAATAATATCATTAAATAAATAAAATGTATTTTCTAATGTGCCTGCTAGATAAGAAGTTGATATAATAATAATAATAATAATAATAATAATAATAATAATAATAATAATAAAAAATTGAAGCAAACAGGCCAGACATTATTGTTAAAAACCAGAAGGAGAAAACTTGTCTATTAATTGATATGGCTTGTCCAGCGGATTGTAACATAGCAATCAAGGAATTTGAAAAACTGTCAAAATATAAAGACCTGGAAATTGAAATAGAAAAAATGTGGAAATTGAAAACAAGAATTGTGCCAGTGATAGTAGATGCACTTGGAATGATAAAAAATGGAACAAAACAACACATTGAAAGAATCCTGGAAACCCCAGCTTAAGAGATATACAAAAAATTGTCTTATTAAGTACAGCCCACACACTAAGGAAAATTTATCTATGTAACGCTAGGGAATGATAGGGAAGATTGAAAATCATGAAATGGAGCCATAACAACACGCCACGACCTGCCTTATGTCTTGGTTGCTAGTGAGACCAAAGCAGAAATCGAAATATGATGAAAAATGACATAATAATAATAATAATAATAATAATAATAATGATAATAACCAGAATAGACGAATTAACAAAATATGAAACGGAATCGGAATCAGAAATAAAAAGTAATAACATCAAACAAGCCATAGGTCATAATGTAAAGATCGTGATACACACAAATCACTGTGAAGATAATGCTGTAAGTTTAAAAGTGCTGAAAAGGTGTGATCTGAGTCAGTTACAAGAGTTCAGAACACATTGAACAGAATTCTTCTTCTTCTTCTATGTGCCCTGTCCCTTCAGGACGTAGGCGATCATGGATCTCCACGTCTCCCTATCCCTTGTGGCTCTTAGTATGTTTGCTCCTGTTGCTCCTGGCAACCCCCGTTCCGTCATCCACCTGATCAGACCCTGCAAATATGTTATCCGCTGCCTTCCTCTGTCTCTCCTTCCCTCTATCTGTCCAGTCAGTATCAGGTTCTCCAGGCTCTCCTTCCTCATTGCATGTCCCAGGAACTTCAGTTGTCTCTTCCTGATGCTCAGCATCAATTTCCTTTTGTTGCCATTCTTTCTAACACTTCGTCGTTGCTTGTATGCTCAGTCCACGATATCCGTAGCATCCTTCTGTAGAACCACATTTCGGCCGCTTCCAGTTTTGTCCTCATTTTCGATGATATTGTCCAGCATTCACAGCCGTATTGAAGAACTGACATCACGTAGCAGTCTAGCACTATTTTCTTCGTTTCTATTGAGATCTTCCTGTGTGTTAGTATTTTGCTCATCTTCTGGAACGCGTCCTTTGCCATTCCAATTCGCCTTCGGATCTCCGTGTCGCACTTTCCATCTCCTGTTAGAACACTTCCTAGGTACTTAAATTCTTGGACTTGTTTGATTCTGTTATCCCCCACCTGTATTTGGCATTTTGGGTTGTATCTTTTGCTGATGACCATGCACTCAGTTTTCTTAAAGTTTATTTGTAGTCCCTTCTTGTCACTCTCCACTGCTACTTTCTGTATGAGATCTTGCAGTTTTCTTTCCGTGTCCGCAATCAGTACTGTATCGTCCGCGTATCTTATGTTGTTCAGGTTGTGGCCTCCAATAACAAATCCTGGTGTATCATCTAGTGTCCTCAAAATATTCTCGCTGTATAGGTTGAACAAATCCGGTGAAAAGACACATCCTTGTCTTACGCCTTTTTCTATCTTTGTGTATCTACTGAGGTCGTTACCTGTCCGTATGCAGGCCGTTTGCTGCCAGTAGAGATTCTTGATTATTCTTATGTCTTTGCCGAAAATGTCGAGGTTGCCTATCATTTCCATCAATTCTTTGTGTCGTATTTTGTCGAATGCTTTCGCGTAATCAATGAAGCATAGGTACAAGTCTTTCTTCATTTGTAATGCTCTTTCAGAGAGCATCCTAATCATGAATATGGCGTTCCTTGTTCCAGTGTCCTTGACGAACCCGCACTGTTCCTGCCCTATCTCTGGCCTGATTCTGCTTCTTGCTCTATTCATCAGGATTCTGACAATCAGTTTTGTAATGTGACTCATTAAGCTGATATTTCTGTGTAGTTCGCACTCGTTTGCACCAGGTTTCTTCGGCAGCGCTATAAATATCGACTTGCATAGGTCGTCTGGTATTATTCCGCTGCTATAAATTTCGTTTATTATGTCGGTAATCTTTTCTATGCCATATTCTTCTAAGGCTGTCAGCAGCTCTATCACTATGCCATCTGGGCCAGGCGCTTTGTTTCTGTTCATTTTGGCCATTGCAGCTTCCACTTCGGATTTTAGTATTTCCGGTCCATCCATCTCCTTGTGTATTCTCGGTTGTTCTCTCTTGTCGCAAAAGAGATCCTTTATATATTCTTACCATCGCTGGAGTATTTCCTTTTTCTCTAATATGATTGTCTCTTCCTTGGATTTTATGCATCCTGTTGAGGAGCAGGTTTTTTGTCCTGTCAGTTCTCTTATCTCTTTATGCATCTCTGCTTTGTTGTTCCTGCTCAGTCTCTCTACTTCTGCACATTTGTTGTTGAGCCATTCCTTTTTGGCTTGTCTGCATTTGTTCCTTATCTCCCTGTGAAGTTTTTTGTACACTGCTCCGTGTTTTGGCGTTATTTTTTGTCTCCTTTGCATCATGTGGAGGATCTCTTCGGTCATCCACTCATTTTTTCTTCTGCGTCTGATTTCCTTTGGGGCTATGTTGTTCGCTGAGGTCACCATCGCTTCTTTTAGTGAATCCCATTTTGAGTATCCTTTTCCAATTTGTTCTTCATATTTCTTTCTCACGCTGTTATTATATTCTTTCTGCAGGGTGAGATCGTCCTCTAGTGTGTCGTATTGCAGTCTTGGTGATATGCTGGGCTTCTTCAGTCTTCGGAGTTTCACTTTTAGTTTGCAGATGACTGGGACGTGGTCACTTCCGCAGTCAGCACCTGGGTATGTTTTGCATTGGACTACTGCGTTCCTGAATCTCTTGTTTATAGTTATATAATCTATTTGGTTCTTCGTGTCCCTTCCTGGGCTTCTCCATGTCCATAAACGTCGTGGGTGTTCTTGGAACCAGGTGTTTGTAATGACCTGGTCATTGGCTGAGCACCATTGGATCCATTTTTCTCCTCTTTCGTTGCGCTCTCCTAGTCCGAAATTGCCGTTCGTGTCTCCTTCTCTATCTTTACCTACCTTTGCATTTAAGTCCCCCATTATTATCCTAACTTCTTGGCTTTTGCACTGAGCCTTAGCACTGTCCAGTATTGAATAGAATGATTCTATTTCGTCCTCCGAGCTTTGAGTTGTTGGCGCATAGACTACTATAATAGCTATATTGAGGGGCCTTCCCCGCATTTTAACCAAGAGGACTCTCTCTGACAGTTGCCAGTATCCAAGTACACATCTCTTCACTTGTTTTTTTAGTATTAAAGCGACCCCTTTTTCGTGTTTTTTACCTCCTGCATATATTATCCTGTGGGTGTCGCTACTGAAATCTCCGTTATTAGGCCATCTTGTTTCACATATTCCTAGGATGCTGATATTCAATCTGTCCATCTCCTGTTTGACATTCTCTAGTTGTCCACAGTTCAGTGTCCTGACGTTCCATGTTCCTATAGTGAGTTTGTCTTTGATTCGCACAGTTGCAGGATAACGGTCCAGAGACACCTGTTGCTCATGTCGTTCTTTCCCGGGCGAGGGACAAATTTTGGAGTAAAATGTCCCCTTTACGCCGTTGGTGCTAACAGTCGCCGGATGACGGTCAGGTGGCACCTGTTGCCCATGCCGGTCCTTACCGAGCGAGGAGTTGCTTCCTTGGGAAGTAACCCCCTTCACGCTGTTGGCTTTCATATATTTATTGTGACTATCCATGATTGAGCGGGGGTAGATAGTGGAGTGGTATCCCGTTGCCTTCTCCACGATGGTTTATTGAGACATCACCTCTAGTTAGCTGGCCGTTGACTCTTTGAGAGTTCTTCCGCCCTTTGTAGGTTTATATTTTTTTGACCTACAGGGATGCTAACGTCCCAATTAAGTACACATATAGTTGATGTAAAGAGAAAGAAAAAAATACTAAGTTTTAACTTAGTTAAAGTCGAAATGGAGTTCAGACAAAAGAAAAATTTAGTATATTTTTATGAAAGAAAATTAAATGGTAAAAAACAGATACAAACTAGTCTAAATTCTAAGAACCTCGCAGCAGTAATTACAATCAGCATACTTTACCAGTAGTCACAAGAAATATTATGCATATTCGACATTTTGGCAGACATCTTCTGACTTTCTTTGGTTCTATCATATACATACTGATACTGTGCTGGTAGGAACACGTGGGTTTTTTTGTTTTTTTTTTTTGGAAGGGGCTGAAGGAAAAGGATTGCTAGGAGAGAAAGGATGCTAACTTTTTTTTCTTAGACTGAAGACGGGGAGAGAAAAAAGTTCATTTTAAATTCTATAGAATCCTTTTTTTTTTTTTGGTCGCTACAGACAAAAACAGAATAAAAAATTCAAAATATAGTCACTGAAAGAAAATATGCAATAAAATATACGTAGCATGAATTAAACGAACCTTTTCTTTAGTTAGTCTAAATTCTATGAACCTCGCAGCAGTAATTACAATCAGCATATTATTACATATTTTCTTTCAGTGAACAGAATTATTTTTCCGAAAAATAAGAACAGTATACAAGAAGCCAATCAAGAACCATATAAGTCAAATACAAAATATTGCAATGGAGGAACGAGAACAGCTCCCAAAATTACAACCAACAAAGCATAACCTCCGAACTATTAAACTCTACAATGCAGCACTCAAATTCATTTTGAATGAAGCAGATACTCATATAAATCTCAATGAAGCAATATATGCATCAGCAATAGCAGCAAAAAAAAATTGAACATCAAATTAAAACAAGGCAGTATCGCAGACATGAAGATCCACCTTGGAAAAGAAAAATAGAAAAAGAAATCGAACAACTTAGAAGTGAACTATCAGTACTGGATGAACTGACTAGAGGAATAAATGTAAGATCTAGTAAAAGCAGAAGAGCCGAAAGAAAATACAACATTAGAAATGAAAATGAAGTCCTATCAACGAAGGAAAAAATAAAGCAAACAATACAACTGAAGGCTCAAAGAATAAGACGCTATGAGAAAAGATCAAGATGCTATAGACAAAACAAGATTTTTCAAACCGATGCAAAGAAAGTTTACAGGGAAATAGGTAAAAAAAGAATTGAAGTGACAGTCCCCCCCCAAAAAAAAAAAATGGAAGAAGTTACACAGTTCTGGGAAAAATATGGGCTTGCCCTAAAGTACATAACAAAGAAGTAGATTGGATTGCACAAGAGATAGAAAGAATAAAAAATAAACCAGAACAGACATGGGATAGAATTACAGAGGATGTTATATTTGCGCTAAAAAAAGCACACAATTGGAAATTTCCAGGTATAGATAAAATTCCTAAATTTTGGCTACATTATTTAAATACAGCACATAAAAAACTAGCCAAAGAACTTCAAGAAATGATTGACGATCCCACTAAAATTTCTGCATGGATGACCAAAGAATTACATTTCTTCTACCCAAGAATAGTGACGCAAACAACCCGCAAAACAACAGACCAATTACATGCTTTCCGATAACATACAAACTATTAACATCTATTTTAACAAAACAGACATATTTATTCTTAGAAAGAAATGACGTGTTACCACTTGAACAAAAAGGGTGAAAACGTAGCTGTTACGGATGTAAAGACCAATTGCTTATTAACAGAATGATCTTGGAAAACTGCTACAATAAAGAAAAAATCTTAGTATTGCCTGGATAGATTTTTATAAGGCATTCGATAGTGCGCAACATGACTGGATTTCAAAGACTTTAAATATATACAAGATATCACCCGTCATCATCAATTTCATCAAACAGTGCATGTCTACATGGAAAACAACCCTTTACCACAATCATGTAAATGGAACCTATAAGTCTGATGAAATAAACATCAAAAGAGGTATATTTCAAGGTGTTTCTTTGTCTCCCTTACTATTCTGCATATTATTAATAGCACTAACCAGTTAACTTAATAAGACAGAATGTGGTTATAAAATAGGCCAAAAGAAAATAAGCCATCTATTTTACATGGATGACTTAAAGTTGTATGCTAAGAATGATAATGAGCTGGAAGGTCTTCTGCAAACAGTAAAATGCATCAGCAAAGACATTAGAATGAAATTCAATTTAAATAAATGTGCTAAAGTTACAGTTTTACGTGGACCACTACAAGAAACATCCTCAATTAGCTTAGACACTGCTGTAACAATAAAAGAATTGAAGCCAGAAGAAGCTTATAAATACCTAGATGTAAATGAGAGTGAAAAGATTCACCATAAAAAAATGAAAGAAATAGTGCGTAAAGAGTAAGGCTACGAATGATCAAAAACTGAATTGAATTCTCAGAACAGAGTTATGGCCATTAATAGCCTTGCAATCCCAGTTGTCCAACATAGTTTCAACATCTTAAACTGGACTCTAAACGACATCAGATGAATGGATTCTAAAACAAGAAAGCTTCTTTCTAAGCATAAGATGCATCATCCAAAGGCTGCTGTAGACCGTCTATACATACCCCTGTAAAGAAGGTGGAAGAAGTCTTATACAGCTAGAATTGTCATACAAGACAACAACTATTGGCTTACTAACATACATAGAAACAACAAAAAACTGGGTGATACAATTAGTAAGGCAACATGAAGAAAGAAAGAAAAAATATTCAATAATAAAAGAAGGCAGTAAATACAAACAAGATTTACAGTTAGTAGATTCTGTAGAAAAGCAAAACAGAAGCCAAGAACCAACTATTGCGGCAAAGAATATGAAAATGAAAGCCAAAGATAAAGCTCTTGAACAGATGAAACAACGCTGGCAAGACAAACCTCAGCATGGCCAAAATCCAGAACGTGCCAAAAAATCCAGTAATGTTAAAGTTAATACTCATCGATGGTTACGTGCATCTGGATTAAAGTCTGAGACTGAAGGCTTTATTCTTGCAGCACAAGACCAAAGTCTTTTCACTAGAAAATTTCAGGCAAATATTATACATAATAATATGGATCCAAAATGAAGGTTTTGTGATAAACACCAAGAAACAATAGACCATCTAATCTCAGGCTGTTCTGTCAGACAGTTAAGTTCCATACGCGATACACGCTTGGGCGATCATGTCTCGAAAGAGACATGACTGACTGGGCAGAAGATTATCCCGCAGTAGGTTGCCATTGCTTTCTGCGGAAGACTGGTTGCCTGACAAGGCTATAGAACCCAATCTGTCCTGTTATTTAACCCATGACTGGAGGGAAAAGACGGATTAATACCTTTCCCAAGGGTATTTGCGCGTAAGTGAATGCAATGAATTCAACTGGAATTCGAACTCGGCTTCCCGATTTCTCGTTCCGAGCCGATATCCACTGGACCACAACGCACATCCGGCTGTTCTGTACTTGCCCCAAATGAATATAAAAATCGTCACGATAGAGTTGGGCAATATTTACATTGGACAATGTGCAAACACTATGGAAAATCTGTAAACAAACACTGGTATGAACATCTCCCAGCGCCGGTTACAGAAATAGAAGATGTCACCATTCTATGGGATTACACCATCTACACAGACAGAAAAATTGAAGCAAATAGGCCAGACATTATTGTTAAAAATCAGAAAGAGAAAACTTGTCTGTTGATCGATATGGCTTGTCCAGCGGATTGTAACATAGCAATCAAGGAATTTGAAAAACTGTCAAAATATAAAGACCTGGAAATTGAAATAGAAAAAATGCGGAAATTGAAAACAAGAGTTGTGCCAGTGATAGTAGGTGCACTTGGAATGATAAAAAATTGAACAAAACAACACATTGAAAGAATGCCTGGAAACACCAGCTTAAGAGATATACAAACAATTGTCTTATTAATTACAGCCCACACACTAAGGAGAACTTTGTCTATGTAACGCTAGGGGTGATAGGGAAGATAGAAAAACATGAAATGGAGCCATAACAACACGCCATGACCTGCCTTAGGTCTCTCCGCAGACTTGGTTGGTAGTGAGACCATAGCAGAAATCGAAATATGAATAATAATAATAATAATAATAATAATAATAAGAAGAAGAAGAAGAAGAAGAAGAAGAAGAAGCTATTTCTCCTCCAGGTAGAGTTTACAGTATTTATTTATTTACTGTTGTAGGCCAATAATGTTTAATTAATTTCCATGGTATTTTTGGTGACATTGAATTTTGGTTTTTATTTTTTATATTCTGGGTGCGATGGATAATTTGTCCTGTAAACATTACATGAATGAAAGTAACTTGGATATCTCTTTTTAAAAAATATATTTACCAAAATTACACAAAAATATCTTCAAATACTGAATAGTAAATTTATTGAATAAAATCGCAATTAGATTTAAGTCTCTACAGGACTTCGGAACGTCTTGCAACTCTTCTGAAAATCTCCTTGTTTAAATTGATGAATGCTGCTGTACTCCTTGCTTTCAGTTTATTTTTGATATTACAAAGAGTTTTGTTAGTCTTTCGCTCAATGCGCCCCACACATAATTAACAAATTGGTTGCAGTCTTGGGAGTTAGGTGGCCAGATGCAAAGGTGTGATGCGGCCTGAGAGCCAGGACAGGTGCATCCTGCTATGTGTGGCATGGTGCAAAGTCATTTTTTAGACAGCAACCCTCTTAACCCAGGACAACCCTTCCTCCTCAAGGCAATGAATTTAGGCCTTTGCGCTGAATCTGAAGCCCTGAAAAATAAATTCGGGAGATGTTTTCATATCAGGACGATTGAATGAGTTTTTCGATCTACCATACTTTTGTAACCATCATTATGTTCACCTAACGCTTTCGATTCCTCTGCACAGCCATAAAAATGACATCGAAACACTCAGAAATGTTCGTATTAAAGTTTCCGGTGCGAATGCCAAGCTGTATGCTGTTTCCAAATATTCTGGTGGAATAAATTGCATCATGGTGATCATTTTCTTACACACAGTGCCGAGTATAAGTGCCTATTATAAAATACAGTCAACAAAATAAAAATATTTTTAGTTTTTATTGCCAAGTAAATAATTGTAAATGAAAATAGAATGGTTCTTTTGTTAATACTGCACAATAACATGTGCATCAAATAAATTTATTAATATTCAGCGACGATTTTCTCTTGTGTTGACATAAAACTATTTTTGATAACTGTTGCTGTTGCTTAGCGGAGTTTTATGTCAACACAAGATAAAATCGTCGCTGATGGTGGATGTTTTTGTGTTACCGTCGTTATAACCTCTCTGAAAATGGAGCATGTGAGCCGAAAGCTTACAACCAACTTAATAATAAATTATCCAAATGTTGGAGAATTTTTGTCTTTATTTTCAACTGAAATTAAAGCGAAAATACGATGTTTAGAACAGCTAAACATAATAAACATTCATTGTCTCTTATATTTAACAGTATATGCTTAGAAAATTTTTTGCTGCCTCGATACATTAAATATATATATATGTGCGTGTGTGTGTGTGTGTGTGTGTACGTATTTCACCAAATATACACATTTCAGGAAAGAAAAAACTTTTAGTTTGTATTCTTATCAAATTGTTTACATTATTATGATACTTTCTTGGCAAATGACATTACATTAGCGGCACTTAATGAAGATATTGAAAATGCATAGACAGCAACTCCACTGAACAATTTGGCCTAACATTGTTCAAGCAGGTATTCACCGTATTAATAAATGTCTGGAAGGTAAATGCCACAATTTTGAACATCTTTTGTTGTTGTAGAGTCCAAAGGTAATTTGTATTAATCTCGTGATATCTGAATAAATTTAGTATTACAATATTTATACAAGTTTTATTTTCCTAAATGCGTACATTTATTTTTGACATAGTCAATATATATATATATATATATATATATATATATATATATATATATAGTATACGGACGCTTCTAGTTTAAATTTTAAAATCATTTGTTTCTGATAAAAGGCCGAGGCCGGTCTGAAATATCAAATATATATAATAATAGAAATAAATAAATACTGTCAAAAAATACATTTTTAACTTACAACTTTTTAACAGTTTTTCCCATATATATATATATATATATATATATATATATATAATATAAAATATTGGAAACAGACCTTTATATCATATCGCGGTTTTTGCAATAATAGGCAGTTAGTCTTCTGTTTGATAAAACCATTCTTAGATTGCAATGCATTTTCCCATTTTGAAAAGTGTATACACTAAATCACAAAGTGCAATTTGCCCCTCAGTCATGCCTGTGTATTTTTAAAAGGGCAGAATAAACTTTTGGGTCACGAAAAGAACAAAGCGTATGCCGAATTTTGCGGGCATTTTTCACTTTGGATGTAAGTATTAATTTTTTTTCTTTCTCTACTTTTTTGGGAGTGGAACGAATTAAAATATCTTTATACATTTTGATTGTTGCAGCATTCACTTATATCTTTTTTTCTGAAACTAACTGAGACTCTTCAAACACAAGTATGTCACTGTGATATTCCATATTTTTGAAGGAGGAAAACAAAAACAAACAACAACTTTTACCTACAAGTGGGATTATTTGGATTAAGTCTTTAATAATCACATTCTCTCGATATAACCAGCCTAACAATTCACAACCATAAATATAATATTCGCTAGAACTAAAGGGAGAGTAAACTAAACTTCCTTCGAAACGACATCGGCAGGTATAACATTTTTGTATATGCCGTTACAACAAATTCACTGTCGAATTGTCGGGGACAAAACCGGACAACCGTCTCTATGGTCTTGTGAGTGAAACGGGATGTTAGCAGCCCAGTAGAATGTAAATCATATCTAAAAAAACAAAAGAATTCTCAAAGAATCAACGGCCAGAAAACAAGAGGCGGTATCTCGATAAATCACCATGGAGAAGTCAACGGGAAACATCTTCAATATTATTCCCAAGAACAATCATGGTAATTCACAAGCAAGTTATGAAATCTAAAGGAATGAAAGGAGTTAAGTCTAATTCCTTGCCTGGTAAGGGCCGACATGAGCAACAGGTATCACCTGACCGTCATCTAAAGTGACACAAATTCTCGGAACTTACCCCTCGCTTGGGAAGAAACTACATGAACAATAGGTGCCACCGGACCGTTATCCTGCGAATGTTCGCAACAAACACACAAAAAAAAACTTTATAAACGTAGAACGTCAGAACGTTGAAAAACTGTGGACTGCGGGAAAGTGTCAAGAAGGTGATAAGCATAATTGAATATCAATATTTTAGGGATATGTGAAACTTGGTGAGCAAACAATGGAGACTTTTTCATTGACAATCACGGGATCATATCAGGCCTTAAGAATAATAAAAAAGGAGGTGGCTTGATACGAAACCAAAACATGGAGAAATGCATATATATATTAAAGAAAGTCTTCATTTATAGTATTATCTTATAGTATAAAGCCTTGGTCGGTGTGGAATAATTTTTTTTTAATCACATCACCCCAAGCAAGGCGGTAAGGCCACTGGTGTGCAGGGGGCTACGTAAGAGTGAAAAGATGGGAAAAGAGAAAGCCGGAAACCACGCCCTAAACAGGGAACAAAGGATGAGCCTCTACACCTGTTCAATAGACGTGGGTGGAGTGTGAACCGGGCGATAGTTCAGTCCAATTAATGGGTATGCTGTCAGTTATCCGAAAGAGTTCTTATGATCAAACTTAAAGGAACGCCCTTCAACATAGCTGTTATAGTAGTATATGCAGCGACAATGTAAACTGCTCAGGAGGAAATAGACTCTTTCTGCAATATAGTGAATTACGTTAAGGCTCAGTGTAAAACACAAGAAATTAGAATTATTATGGGAGACTTGAATGACACAGTAGGCAAGGAGAGGGAGCGTGTAACAGTTGGCAACTTTAGACTAAGAAACCGCAATGACCGAGAAAAAAAGTGGTGCACAGCGAATGATCAACACCTGATTTCTAGAAAACTCGAGACGACTATGAACATGAAGAAACCCAGGAGAAGACCAGGAAAACCTCCTGGTTAAATGTAAACTAAGGATGAAACTTCGGTGATTGAAGAAACCTAGCACAGCACTCAGACAACAAAGCAATAGACACGTGAACAGACACGTGACGTGAACAGACACGTGAACAGACAACACAGCAACAGACACGTGAACTAGTTCAACCTGCATAAAAAATATAAGGATAATGTAAAAAAGAAATACGAGGAACACATCGGAAATGGAAACTCAAAATGGGACACACAAATAGAAGCTTTAGTGACATCAGCAAAATACATCAGCTTAAAAGAAAACAGACACGGATTAAAATACAAAAAATACTCCAGGAATTAAGGAGCAAATGCAGACAGGTTAAAGAAAAATGGTTAAAAAACAAATGTGCAGAAAAAGAGAAATTGGTCGTGTCTAATAAAGTAAACATGCATAAAAAATAAGAGAACTAACAGAACAAAAGTCATACTCATCCAAAGGATGTATAAAAGCAAAAGACTGAACCCTCATATTAGAGAAAGAAAAATGAATTCAGCGATTGGACGAATATATCGGAGATTTCTTCCATGATAAGAGAGCGCAACCGACAATACACAGAAATACTGACATGTCGGAAGTAATAAAAACCTAATTCAAAGCTGCACTGGCCAAACTGAATAGACATAAAGCAGCAGCACCAGGCGGCGGCATTGTAATAGAGATGCTCACAGCCTTAGACGATTTGGGCGTAGAGAAAATTACAGAAATAATAAATGAAATCTACAACAGTAGCGGTATACCGGAAGACCAAAGAAGTTCGATTTTCATAGTGCTGCCTATGAAGCTAATCGCAAAGGAATATGAACTCCACCAAACAATCACCTTAAGGAGTCACATAACAAAATCTATCATCCGAATTCTGATGAATTGAGCGTTCAATAGAATCAGGTCTGAGATAAGAACAGTGCGGTTTCGTCAAGTACGCTGGAACAAGGAACACATTTTTTTCATTTCTTCTTCTTCTTCTTCTTTTTCTTCTTCTTCTATGTGTCCTGTCCCTTCAGGATGTAGGCGATCATGGTTCTTCACGTCTCCCTATCCCTTGTGGCTCTTAGTATGTTTTTTCCTGTTACATCTCGCAACCCCTGTTCCGTCATCCACCGGATCAGGTCCTGCAAATATGTTATCTGCTGCCTTCCTCTGTCTCTTTTTCCTTCTATCTGGTCTGTCAGTATCAGGTTCTCCAAGCTGTCCTTCCTTATTGCATGTCCCAGGAACTTCAACTGTCTCTTCCTGATGCTGAGTATTAATTTCCTTTGGATATAAAAAACAGTTTTATATAGAACCGGCAGATTAATCCTCCTGCGAAAAAGAAGCCCACAACAAATTGACCCACTAAGAAAAGACTTGATTGAGTGTTTAAAGGTTACGACCTGAAAATCACTACTACCGCTAACGATCAACTTCCTCGACATAACCTTTGACCTAAATAATGCCATGTCCAAACTATATTCTAAAAATTCTTACAATCACAAATACGTTCACAAAGATTATAACCCCCACCATAGAAAACTAAAAATATTCATAAATTTATCCAGATTATTTTTAAACACTCGTGATAAAACAGTTTTTTTATAACAGTAAATATATGCATATTAATGCATTAACTAAAAGCAATCACAATGTGAGTTGATAAAACTCAAATAAAATCAGAAGAAGGTAAACATTTACCTAAATCACGCAAGCGTAACATGATATGGTTTAACCCACCTTTTAGTCTTAACGTCAAAACAAACATCAGAAAACTGTTCTTAAATTTAATTCACAAACATTTCAACGGTCAATGTATGACCAAATGTATAATTTAACGACGCATTATGCAAGGAACTGAGTTCATATATCCCAGTGATTGTAATAAAGGGTTTGTTGGAAATTCTTAGCACCTGACGAAGGCCGAAACGTTGTATAAATGGCAGCATAGATGAGGACAATAGCCCGAATAATGTAAATACTGAAAATTAAAGCTATACAATTTATAAATGAAAAAACTGACATCCCAGATTTATAATTGATAACGACCAAAAAGCAAAATTGAAATCTAAAAACGGTCAGTTCATAATATGCACCGGGTGATTGCCTAGTGCAAGAAAATGCAAGTTGTGCTTTAAGCGTAGGATATATATATATATATTTTAGTTTCATCAGTTGATAAGTTTACTGTGAGGACACATCATACTAATTTCCTGAAATAGAATCACATTCATTTCCCCCTTATTTCAGAATTAAGAAAAAAGTTCAACTTGGACAACATTTTCTAGCAGCTTCTTTTCTCGCACTTACCGCCTGAGGAACTCGCTTCCATATTCTTGCTTTTCTGACGGCTACAACCTCTAGAAATTTAAATGCAATGTCAATACTCATCTCTTAACCACTTGGCTCTAGTCCTTTCTACACCACCCTGTATATCTTTTCCTTTCTCTCCACCTTTGTAACTGTCATCTCACCTAAATTCTCATCCTTAACTGGTTCGTTTTATTCTTTATTCTCCTTCTATCTAATTTATTTACTCTTATGTAGCCCCCTGCACATCAGTGGCGTTACCGCCTTGCTCGGGGTGATACGATTAAAAAAACATTTTTTTTCTTACAAATACCCGCTTGTTTACTTCCTTCAGCAGAAAAATATTAACCTATTTAAGTCAAGGGTTAATCGTTACCTGTCCTCAACATCTTCAATTGCTGGCACCTGTTCTTTTATTTGTGGCACACGTCATTTGTTATATTTTAACAGTATTTCTGTGTTCTGATTGTTTCTCGAGGCTTTTATTGGGTGATCTCTTTTAATAAATAAACAATAATGACTGTAAGTTGAATTTTACTTTTCTTCTGTCGATCAGAGTTAGAGCTATTGAACAGGTGTAGAGGCTCATCCCTTGTTCCCTGTTTAGGATGTGGTTTTCTCTTCCAATCTTCACTTTTTTTTTCAATTGGAGTAGATAGACTAACCTATCGCCCGGTTCACACTCCACCCACGTCTATTGAACAGGTGTAGAGGCTCATCCCTTGTTCCCTGTTTAGGATGTGGTTTCCGGCTTTCTCTCTTCTAATCTTTTCACTCTTACGTAGCCCCCGGGGTGATAGGATTTTAAAAAAAGTTAACAGGAAAATTGGCCTTTAACAGAGCAGATATTTCTATTATTCTGAGAAATAAATATAGAACGAATTTTCATATTAAACAAATCGGTGGCCTAACTTCGTTTCATACGTCGGAGTCAAACCCGAGGTCATTTGGGTGACTTTGACTTTTGATGATTGATGACTGTAAGCGAGGAAGAACTGGAGGATTATTTGAAATTTGAAATAACAGCTGAAACACAAGAAAACTAAGATTCCTGTTGCGAAACTGGGTATATGTGGCCGAATTTTTATGTGCGTTGTGGTGCATTGGATATCGGGTCGGAACGAGAAATCGGGGAGCCGAGTTCGAATTCCAGCTGAATTCATTGCATTCACTTATGGGCAAATATCCTTGGGAAAGGTATTAATCCGTCTATTCCCTCCAGTAATGGGTTAAATAACAGGACAGATTGGGTTCTATAGCCTTGGTTGGCAACCAGTCTACCGCAGAAAGCAATGGCAACCTACTGTGGGATAATCTTCTGCCCAGTCAGTCATGTCTCTTTCGAGACATGATCGCCCAAAGCATGGCATTTAACTGACTGACATAGTGTTATATCGAAATAGTACACAGATTTTGTGCATAGCTTCGTGTAATCCTCTTTCAAATCTGGACTCTTTTTGGGCGAGGAAAAATTTAAAAGTAAAATTAATAATAATTCTTTAGGGACATTAATGAAAAAAAGGTAAATAGTATCATCACTTTTTACAAAGAATATAGAATTTCTCAGATTGACAGATGAACAGAAGATGAAACTATAAAAGAAATAAAATGCCAAAGGCGAATACGGAGAGAGAGAGAGAGAGAGAGAGAGAGAGAGAGAGAGAGAGAGAGAGGAGGAAGGAAGAAGAGGAGGAGGAGGACAATAAGAAAAACAGACAAAAGAAAACGCGAAAAAGAAAGAAAGCATTTATCATAAGCTTCTTGTTTTATTTAAGCCTTGCGTGGAAAAGGAGGAAAGGATAATATAGCAATTGGCACACTTGACCTCCAGAAGATATTAAGTCCTTTAAACCACGCCTACGTATCTACTCGAGATTAGCCATCAATTTTATAGTCTCAAGAACAACTACGGGAAAGAAAGTTGGAAAGAGGTTCTCTCTTTCCCACTTCTTCTCTCTCTTTCTCCTTATCCTCCCCTCTCTCTCTCTCTCTCTCTCTGTCTGTTTGTCTCTCTCTTTGGGCCTTGAAACCTAAATTTGTTTTCAAGACAAGAATAAAAAAAAATATTTTTAGATATACAGACCTGGATTCAGTTTGGAGCGCATGTGATATTGTCTTTGTCACTTCGTTATAGACCAGAGTATCTTGCTCAAACGGGGTTAAAAAAATTAGTCAGTCTGTCAGTTAAGGACCATACGTGATACACGCTTTGGGCGATCATGTCTAGAGACATGACTGGCTGGGCAGAAGATTATCTTGAAGTAGATTACCATTGCTTTCTGCGGTAGACTGGTTGCCGATCTGTTCTATTATTTAACTCATAACTGGAGGGAAGAGTCGGATTAATACCTTTCACACGGGTATTTGGGCGTAAGTCGATGCAAGGAATTCAACTGAAATTCGAACTCGGCTTTCCGATTATCGTTCCGAGTCGATATCCACTGCACCACAACGCACATACTTTATTTGAAAAAATAAAGTACCCCAAAAACAAGTTCGCAACATTCATTAGCTTAGAGCACAAACTTGTTGCACTTCATCATCCTCAAGTAGTCCATAAATTTTCCCACGTCATATTGAGCAGTTGCCGTCACAATAAAAACCCCAGATTCAACGTCTATTATAGCTCAATTTCACACCGGACTACAAAAAGAGCCGACCATATGTGTGTATGGTGGGTGGGTTCTGATCCACATTAAAGGGCTTCTGCAGGGCTTTGTGTGCCTTGCTGTCTTATCCATTCGCCTTTTTTAAAACTATAATTATTTACGTTACGAAATAAACTAAGCACAACTGACTATTAAAGAATGATAAATTCTAACGGATTTTGACGTCATTTTGGGTTTGTTTTTCATCCAAATCTACGAATTTGTTTTGCTCAGGCTAAGTCTTGAAAAACATTAGTACACAAATATTTTCTAATTTTTATCTATAATGGTGAATGTGTTAAATATTTTAACTTTTTAACAAGAGAAGTCTCAAATTGATGTTAAAAACTGCCGCCAAACATAATTGATTTATTTCCAGGAATTTAAATGTAAGGTCAATAGTCATCTCCTATCTCATTAACTTGCATCTTCTCGCTCATGCTCTTTTCTCCGACTATTCCTCTATCATCAGTATTCTAATCCTTCTCTTACCCACTTCCTGACACCCCCTGTAACCTGTCACTCTTTCTCATATCTTTCATCCTATGTAACCACCTGCACAACAGTAGCAGTATCTCTTGCTTGGGGCGATATGATTATTTAAAAAAAGAAGATAGAATAATCTATTATGACAGGTCTCTAATTTATATTTAGATACATTATGTTTATTTTCAATTATTCTATTTGAATCGTTCACCTATATTGCATATGATCCATTATTGTACATATACTAGAAAGATCTATTATGACATATCTTTAATTTGTATTCAAATACATTGTATTTATTTTCAGTTTTTCTAGTTGAAATGTTTACCTATATTCTATATGATCCATTATTGTACATATGCTAGAAAGATCTATTATGACAGGTCTCTAATTTGTATTTAGATACATTGTATTTATTTTCAATTTTTGTAGTTGAATTGTTCACCTATATTTCATATGATCCATTATTGTAGATAATTTGCACACAGTTAATTCGTATTTTCTATGACTACTACGTTTATATGAATACTACCTAATAGATATTGGTATCAAAGATTCGCGGAGGTATATTAGATTCAGCGGGGCAGGAGGTCACATGACCCTTTCACCGACCCTGGCCGTAAGTTAAACATGTATCCTGACATCACTAAGAATGCTGGAAGAATGTTTGGCTTGTAAACATTCTGGTTCATCCTGCTCTACACTGTCTTCAAAACAGTCAGATCAGATAAGAGATGGAGGTACTGCAGTAATATCTGGGCTGCGGTGCCCAATCCTCACTTTACAACTTTACGTCATATTTTAAATTTCTTTCCAAATCTTTTGTGCGTCCTTGTGAACGATGCAATAATTTTCACCAGCACAATCCCTTTCCCCAATGATGAAATGCTATTTTATCAATACCTTTCTTCCATACACTTATCCAGAACTTTAAAGCGAGAATTCGCCATGCTGCGCACGCCCACATCCCTTATCCTTCATATCCCCATAATCTTCTCGCTTCCTCCTCTTACGTCATATCTTAAATTTCTTTCAAAATCTTTTACGCATCCTTGTTGACACCAGAGCGAATCATCTCAGAGATAGGTGTCATCATTTATCGGTGCACTGCGAAATGCTTTCGACCTTGCAAATCTACAAAGTTTGATTTATTAAATAATCCTTGATCCTAGTCATAAAACAGTAATAATCATGTAAAAACGAACGACAAATTACCTACAATATAGAAATTCCGCGTGTCATAAAAAAAAAATCAAACATGAATAGCCATTGCTGTCTTCGTGAGTAGATTTCCAAATAAATAAAGTAAATAAAAGAAATAATAAAATAGATCCACTGTCAGGTTTAGAGAAGTTTCTATATAATACAAGGTTCTATATAATAGAAGATTCTATATAATAGAAGGTTCTATATGACAGAAAGCTCTATATAATACAAAGTTCTATATAATAGAAGATTCTATATAATACAAAGTTCTATATAATAGAAGGTTCTACATAATGGAACGTTCTATATAATAGAAAAGTTCTATAAAATAGAAGGTTCTATATAATGGGCTCAATATAATAGGTGGCTCTATATAATAGAAAGTTCTATATAATAGAAGGTTCTATATAATAGAAGGCTCTATATAACAGAACGTTCTATATAATAGAAAGTTCTATATAATAGAAGTCACTATAGAATAGAATGTTCTATATAATAGAATGTTCTATATAATAGAAGGTTCTATATAATCGAAGAATCTATATAATAGAACGTTCTATAGAATAGAAAATTCTATATAATAGAAGGCTTTTTTAATAGAAAGTTCTATATAATAGAACGTTCTATATAGTAGAAGCTTAATATAATAGAACCTTCTATAATAGAAAGTTCTATATAATAGGTTCTATATAATAAAAGGGTCTATATAATAAAAGGTTCTATATAATAGAAGGTTCTATATAATAGATTCTATGTAATAAAAGGTTCTATATAATCGAAGTTTGTACATAATAGAAAGTTCTATATGATAGAAGACTATGTAATAGATGTTGCTATATAATAGAAGTTGCTATATAATAGAAGGCTCTATGTAATAGCATTTTCTATATAATAGAAGGTTCTATATAATTGAAGGTTCTATATAATAGAAGGTTCTATATAATAGAAAGTTCTATATTAATAATAAATCTTCCTCGTTATAAATATTGATTTTGTCAAGAGCCGATAACCGTTGATACTGACGACTATTTTGCTACAATCATTGGTATAGCCAATTATTAATATTTTTTATCCTAATTAAAAAATTGATAACGTTATCAAGTAGTAAATCGAACTCCAGGCTCAGGCATGAACAACCAGATATATGATCGCTATATTATCTTGATTGAATAAAATTCTCTCATTATAACAATGTGGATATTTGATGACTCATTATACACCAACTGACAGTTATGGTTAGTGTACATCATCTGGCTAAATATTAACTTACCAGATATTTTACTTTCGTATATAAAATCGCGGTGATATCTTTTAGAAAAAAATAATTAAATCGTTAATATTCTATCAAATACAATAATATCACTGGACGCTTTTAGTAAAACAATTTTTAGCGAAACAGTTTATTGATGCCAATTAAACTTGAGAAACTAGATGACATTCATTCTACCTGATTTAATAAATCAGTATTCATGATTGCTTTTTAATTAGGTTCGAACACCTGCCTCTGGCACTGTCGGGAAATACATGAACAACCAGACCAATGATATCACATTTCAGCATTTCTTTGATAGAGCTTTCACAAGAGAATACATTAAAGAATATATATCTTACATATCAGGTATCAGATTTTAAATTAGAAAAACTGACCGTAGCTATAATGGACTATTCCATTCTCCCACTTCAATATTAATCACTCTGTATAAAATCCATCTAATCACTAACGGTTCAGTTTTGTTTCGCAAATTGATATTTGACGATGTGTTCTTTAATATTACTAATTACATATGCATAAATGTTTCGGGTGAAAGTTCTACACATGCTGTTTTTTGTTAATGGTTAACAGCTAAAACTTAACTTTCCACCAAATTTTGAATAATTTAGATACAATGCGTATTTAACCACTGTTAACTTTATCTTGATTCTTCCATGTAAGTTTCAATCTAAAAATAAAAGAAAGCAATGAAAAAGAAGGAATTTAATATCCGCGGAGATGTTTTTCTTCGAAGACTTTAATAATGAGAATACTCTACCGTATTTTATTGTTAATAAGACGCATTTTGTTTCCTATGTGTAAAGTCACCCCGCGTCTTACAAACTAAAGGTCGATGACGGGTGTTGGCTTTTCTACTAAGTATTACATTCTAAAAAGTTACCATGGATTTAGAACTTCTCGGTCTGTTATGAATTTGTCATGATTAGTGAGATTTCATGCTGGAATATGTTACTCAATGGACAAAATTGAGAATAGTGGGGTGGGCTACGATTTACACGGAAAAACTATTTTTTTTAGATTTCTTCCTTCAAAAGTTATGCTTAACACTGAATACCTTAAGGAATTAAGTTTACCGGCATTAGTGGGGTATTTATGAAATCACGAACGACATAAATTAATCATCAAATGAACTCGCTAACCAAGGTGTTAAGTTCGTTATCCCGGAAGAGATCTCAGCCCAAATAGAAACGAAGAAAATAGAAAGAGAAAAGATATTTTAAAAAGAGTTGGAAGAAAAGAAAAACAAAAAAAAATAACAAAAATTAGCGGAAATTGTAGAGAAAAAAGTTCAAAAAGGGATACGAATGAGACACTGTATAAAATCTACTTTAGTAAATGTCTGAAATACAGAGCGATTAGCATTAGGAACGCGGTGTCTCCTAGCAACTGTTGAAGTCGGCAGAAGGCAATTTGGTCACACCTCACTCTCCGAAAGCGTTGGCATGGTTCGATCAGATTGACAAATATTTTGAAAAACGGTTTTGAAATCCAACTCGAATACTAGAATTTGCTGAACATAGAAAACAGAGTCACGTCTAAAAGTATCCAGAATAACACACACACACACGCACACAAATAAATATATGATATATATATATATATATATATATGTCTGTCTGTATATATATATATATATATATATATATATATATAGTCATCCGCAGACAGATCTGTTTTGCAATATCACAGCTCATCAGTACGGTTAGACTCCGATTGCTTTTTAACCCAGGATTGAAACCCGATCGAATTGGCGTAAGTCGGCGATTCTACCTCTGGGCTATGGGCGCTCGGAAGAAGAAAGCAGACTTGTTAGCGCGTATATTATCATTATACACACCCAATAGCCAGAGTGCTCTAATTCATTAATAAATAAATGATAATATATATATATTACAGAAAGTTCCGTAGATTAACGAAATAGAATAAATAACTGAAATATTTAATTTATGTTTAAACAAATAAATCATATATATATATATATATATATATATATATATATATATATATATACGAGTATAGAGTACGTATGGATGGAATAATATTTCTTGCCCAAAGAAACCCTATACTTTAAAAAGTGCACAATACAAAGTAGAGCTAATAATATATATTCAGAAATTATAACATGGATATGTAACAATATAACTACAAAAGTAGATATTTTGTTTCGACACTTATTGTGTCTTGTCATGTGATGTGGTTTATTTTAAATTGAATGGTTTTAAAAGCTTAAAAGCAAGCAAAACGCCTTTAATCAGGGAGGCATTGTTGTATGTACAATGTGGATCAATCAGAGTAAAGCAACTTTCAAATTGGAGAATATGTGGGTAGACTTAAAATAATTTGGGAGGGGGAATTAGTATTAATATTTGATTAAAGTGAGATCAGCATTATTAATTACTATATTATTTTTGCGAAATTTAAAAAAAAATTCTAAGTTTAACAATTTATTAGATTTAGAAAGTTATTCATATATTAAACGTCGAAGAGAAAGAACGCATACATAAATAAACCTACAAACATCCACACATGGAAAAATAGACGAGTATATTCACAAATACTGGTAAACATATATATATATATATATATATATATATATATATATATATATATATATATAAAACGTCGTTTTTGAGGTTACGTATACTTGTGTAGATGCTGCATTTATTTAACAAACAGTATATTTATTTATATTCGTCTATCAGACTGAGTAAATAAATTAATATACTGTTTAATAAATAAAAGGAGCGTCTACTCCAATATGGGCATTCATTAAAAATAACGTCTTAAGTGATAAAATCTGTAAGATAAATTTAAAAATCCACTACTTCTCTCTCTCTCTCTCTCTCTCTCTCTCTCTCTCTCAGATGTCATATATATATATATATATATATATATATATATATAATAACAACAATAATAACAATAATAACAATAATTATTAAACCGACTCTGCGTGTATTCTAATCTCAAAATTTTATAGAAGGGACTTTCTAAGACTATGAATGACCAGCAGAATCTAAATCCGTTATTGCCCTCGGCTATAAAGCTTTGGGCAAAGAGGGGGAAAAAAAGAAAACTGCTTGGGACCGACAATACATACGGTTCCTCCCAGTAAAAAGAAAAAAAACCCTCAACGGAACAAACAACCAGAAAAGAAAAGTGCTCGATACACACAACCGAAAAGTACTTAACTAGAAGGCCGTAACGCAGAGCAAACACACTAACAAAATAGCAAGATCGCCAAGACCGACCGCGGTTTCGCACAACGGCTCGTCAGGGCCCTGACGAGCCGTTGTGCGAGCCTGCTTCGGATCTTGCTGTTGATTATATATATATATATATATATATATATATATATATATATATGTCATCCGGGAGAGAGAAATTATGGACTTATATATATATATAAACCAATTCGGTCGGGTTTCAATCCTGGGTTAAAAAGCAATCGGAGTCTAACCGTACTGATGAGCTGTGATACAGCGAAACAGATCCAGATACTATCATACTAACGTTGGTATCCCTCAAGGATATATATATATATATATATATATATATATATATATATATATATATGTCATCCGAGAGAGAGAAGTTAGGGATTTATATGTATATATATATATATATATATATATATATATATATATATATATATATAACAATCAAGTTATTTTTAAAACTGTCTCGGAAAAACGACCGAGTATAAATGCGGAGGGGAAAAAATGGAAACAAAAAAGAAACGAACTAAGTACTTGAGCATAAAAAACCCGAGACGAGAACCCAAACACGTAAAGCGCCCAAAACAATAGCAGAGCAAACATTTATATATATATATATATATATATATATGTGTGTGTGTGTGTGTGTGTGTGTGTGTGTGTGTGTAATCATTTAACCCCAAGCCAGGCTGTACTGCCACTGGTGCGCAGGGTGTTACATAACAGCTGAATGATGAGAAAGCGGAACAAGTTACAGTGAGTATCGGAGAATGGATGAGAACACTGGAGCTGCATGAGAGTAGAGTGGAAAACGAGAGAACATGATACAAAGGTTGTCAGGAAAAGAGAGGAGAGAGAAGATGGCGACTGGCCTTGCATTTAAATTCTTGTAGATTGTAACTGTCAGGCAAACAATTATAAGGAATGGAGTTCTACGGTCGGGAAGTGCGAGAAAAGAAGCTGTGGGGTAGAATCTTTCGTTACATTTGATCGGTTTCATTGTAAATTGGTGGGACCTAGTTGCTCTTAATGCAGAGGTGAATACCAGGGAGCTAATCTCATCAAAACAAAAGCTGTGAAACTATTTGTAAAATAGACATAGTTAATCTACATTACGTCTTTGTGATAGTGACTGGAGTTGAGCTAGCAGGTCAGGTCAATTACATTGCAGATTCTCCGTTGGATTTTGTCAAGGTGAATAGCAGGGGCCCAAGACCAGATGTAATAGCAGTATTCAATGCACGTTCGGATGGTAGATTTATTCGTGTGCAAGACGAGAAAAACGTACTGGCCCTACACAGTGAACTGACCTTCCTGGCAGCAGATTTAGCTATGGATTCAATGTAGTCATTCTATTCAGTTCTGCTAATAGATTTAAGCAGGGACTAGCCTGATCCATGCTGATGGGGTGGTAGGAGTGACTCTCATGGGAGTTACGGAACAGCAACTTCGTTTTGAAAGCAATATAATTTATGAGCCATTTCTTACCCCAGTCTACTATAGACTGGAGGTCCTTTTCAAGACCAGCAGCCAGATGGTATCGTCAGCGTAGATGCCTACTTGGGATCTGATTACGTCAGGGAGATCATTGATGAAGATCAGAAAAAGCGTAGGACCAAAATAGAGCCTTGACGGATACCATCGTTAGTATGATAGTATCTGGAAGCATGCCCATCAATACTACCTTAATTACGCTATTTGAAAGGAAGATTAGATCAAACAAGCGTTCAGTTATACCATAAACCTATCGTTTGCACAGAAGGAGTAACAGCAAATTTACTTTTAATTACTCCATATATATCACGGCGGCTGGAGATGTTGGTGGTGATGGTGTGGCGGGGGTCATTAGTCTAGGATAGGCAATGATACATACACATATAGAGAGAGAAGGAACAGAATATAGCCCTTATGAAAAATAATTTTCTATCAATTTAAAAATAGCCAAGTGATGGCAAACGTTCAACTGTGGATAACAAAGACAATAAAACAGATTAAAAGTTAAAGAGAAAAAATACATAAAAATGACTTATATTTAAAGAATTTAGGCAAAAATGAAATCAACACCAAATCAAACCGGACAGAAATGAAATTGTAGGATTTTAGAAAAAAAGGCGAGAAGAGAAAAATAAATAAATAAATAAATAAATAAATAAATAAATATCACAGCTCACAACTGGAATGACCAGAAAAGGGAAAATGCCGAACATTGAACGGAAAAAAACAGATAGAAAAAAGAATCAAGTCACACACACACACACACACACACACACACACACACACACACACACACACATATATATATATATATATATATATTTCGACAGGTAAAATTAACACCCAACTGATCAGAGAGACCAAATAATTACGGGAAAAGAAATTTACTTGTTTGTGTAAAAAAACGAAAGTAAGGGTAGGGAAAAGGAAAAAAAAGGGACAAATCATTGCGACCGGAACATGTTAGATTTGCCACGTGGGTGATAGTAATGAAAAGAGATACAATAAAAAAAATAAAAAATAAAAATTAATATAAAAAATAAGGAAGAAATAGGTCTGACAAAATTACAGAAATTATATATATATATATATATATATATATATATATATATATATATACACGCCAAATAATTTGTCACTTTAATTGAGCAGATTCATACCGACTTCGAAGTTTTCGTGAGGATAATTATATATATAATTATATATATAATTAATGTGAAGACGTTTGAATAATATAAACAAACTGAGTCTACTTATTTTTATATTGATCCTTTTCTGTTGTTTAATTTTGTTGGTTTTAAGAGGAAATTCACCAAAATTCCATTTAAACATCAAGAAACTGAATAAACTACCGGAAGTATATACTATATTATTTATATATTTGTCTGACGATCGCAAGAGCGTGAAACCCAGGGTTACACATTCACACCTATCTATATGAATATATATATATATATATACATATATATGTGTGTGTGTGTGTGTGTGTGTGTGTGTGTGTGTGTGTGTGTGTGTGTGTGTGTGTGTGTGTGTGCTTATATGAGATGAGGGGCTGTAACTATTTGCATTGTTCGGACTGTTGGTTCCCAAATTCATTGCCAGGGCGTACAACTGCTGAAACGTGGTGAATATATCAATAAAGATGTAAATAATGTAATCCCTTTTCCGAGTTGGGCAGGCAAACTTAACGCTCTTTTCGCCATCAAGTTGATGAGAAATGAATAGTGGAATTATATTTACTATTTTCTCCTTCAGTGCACTTTTAGACCTTGTGCTGCTTTGCAAAAAAAAAAAAAAAAAAAAGAGCTTCTGCAATTGCCATATTTATAACCACAAAATGTTCTATTCTCCAACAAACGCTAATTAAAATAATTGTTCCAGTATGAGAAGCCATGTTCGAAAAAGAAATCTCCTCTCAAGGAGGCAGCGCGGGCGCTATTCGATGACTTATCCTCAATCTGTCGACGCACAAAGGCACATGAACACGCACAGAGTTATCAACGCACAAATACATACACATGTATATTTATATGTATATATGAACACAAAATACATACACATGTATATTTATATGTGTATATAAACACACAATACATACATAAATACATATATATATATATATATATATATATATATATATATATTTGTGGGTGGGGGTTAATCTGAATATGAATTGAAAGTAGATTACAAAGTATAGGACCCCCTGTGAATAGTTTCTCAGTCCGGGCGTGAGAGAAAGTCTGTTATTGTGTGGCATAATGAAATCGTTTCCGGTCACTCTATTCTAAACTCTGATCTCTTATTTGATAATATTCGGGGAAAGGAAATAATTAGGAAGACATTAATGCAATGCCAAGTAAATGTTGATCCAGAAATGGAGAATATGAAACGAAATGACAAAGAAAACGAGGCAAAATGAGGCTACCTTAAAGTGTTTATTTATTTTGAAAAAAAAACAAACCTTTAAATAAAGCTTTTCAAAAAATTACATAATTCATTATTAATGATACCTTCCAGATGGTATACACGAGCCGTGATTGAAAAGATTTAAACAACGAACAAGATAAATTATACACAATTGAAATTTTACTGCCGTACATTACAAATAAAAACAAGAATGAATCTCATATTAGTAACATTAGCGTTTATTTCACTGCGGACTTCGTAAGTCACCGTCGGGTGTTTAGGAAGGAATGGAACATTTTGTAGGCATACATTTGGTAATTTTACAAGGACTTTTCCTTTTATACGTTGGTTGGTTGATTGTTTGATTTTGTTTAGTGGTATACAAACCACTTCAAATAAATACATTGATCATGTTTTAAATATATAAAAATGCTTTGCTGGTACTTTACTATAAAAATGTACTTTTATACTTTCAGTTTTGTTTGTGGGGACGAGAAACACTTTTCGCTGGTACCATAACAGCTACTAGAATATCGGGTTAGGGTGGACCTGAGAACAAAAGCAGTTACAAGATCGCTCCCCCAAAAATTCTGATTTCCTGATCAGAGTTCTTGCTGCCGGACTGTGTTTATCGCCATACCCAAGATTTCCTTGAATACGTAGCCCAATTTCCACCACTTAATGTCAAATGAATGTGACATTATGACACATAATTGTAACTCTTCAATTTATTTTCATTAAATCAGGGGGCGTGCGGATTTAGGGCCTTCTCTAACAGTTGATTCAATATTCCCTTTCTTTCTTTCTTTCTTTCTTTCTTTCTTTCTTTCTACTTCCAGATTCTATTTCCAGATTCAATTTCGCCCATTTTCAATGTAGGTTTTTTGCATTTATTATATCCTATTTTCCATTAATTAAACCATTGACTTCTTGAATAAAAAGGGTATGAATAAAGTCCTTCGTATCCCAGTTTTAACAATGACTTACTATTTTTGTCTTAATGTATCGAAGACTATTTAGACTGTAACCTTATATTCCGCATATTGCATATTGTATACTCAGTATATTCGTGTTTCCTTCTTCTTCTTCTTCTATGTGCCCTGTCCCTTCAGGACGTAGGCGATCATGGATCTCCACGTCTCTCTATCCCTTGTGGCTCTTAGTATGTTTGCTCCTGTTGCTCCTGGCAACCCCCGTTCCGTCATCCACCTGATCAGACTCTGCAGATATGTTATCCGCTGCCTTCCTCTGTCTCTCCTTCCTTCTATCTGTCCAGTCAGTATCAGGTCCTCCAGGCTCTCCTTCCTCATTGCGTGTCCCAGGAACTTCAGTTGTCTCTTCCTGATGCTCAGCATCAATTTCCTTTTTGTTGCCATTCTTTCTAACACTTCGTCGTTGCTTGTATGCTCAGTCCACGATATACGTAGCATCCTTCTGTAGAACCACATTTCGGCCGCTTCCAGTTTTGTCCTCATTTTCGATGATATTGTCCAGCATTCACAGCCGTACTGAAGAACTGACATCACGTAGCAGTCTAGCACTCTTTTCTTCGTTTCTATTGAGATCTTCCTGTGTGTTAGTATTTTGCTCAGCTTCTGGAACGCGTCCTTTGCCATGCCAATTCGCCTTCGGATCTCCGTGTCGCACTTTCCATCTCCTGTTAGAACACTTCCTAGGTACTTAAATTCTTGGACTTGTTTGATTCTGTTATCCCCCACCTGTATTTGGCATTTTGGGTTGTATCTTTTGCTGATGACCATGCACTCAGTTTTCTTAAAGTTTATTTGTAGTCCTTTCTTGTCACTCTCCACTGCTACTTTCTGTATGAGATCTTGCAGTTTCCTTTCCGTGTCCGCAATCAGTACTGTATCGTCCGCGTATCTTATGTTGTTCAGGTTGTGGCCTCCAATAATATATCCTGGTGTGTCATCTAGGGTCCTCAAAATATTCTCGCTGTATAGGTTGAACAAATCCGGTGAAAAGACACATCCTTGTCTTACGCCTTTTTCTATCTTTGTGTATCTACTGAGGTCGTTACAGTACAAAAACGAGGCAGAGTAAAGCCGCTTAGATATTTTAGTAAATGATGCCAAATCAAAGACCACACACATGAAAAGAAAATTGGTAAAAGGAAAAAGGTTCCAAGGAAGAGCAAAGAAAAATAAATTTGTATATAGCCATGATCGTCTTACGCTCACCAAATATGAAAAAGTAAAAGATCTTCTTATTCTTTTATGTGCCGTATCTCGTCAGGACGTAGGCAATCTTGACGCTATACATCTTCCTGTCCCTTGTAACTCATGCACTGTTTCCCCTATCCCTCTTTCCCTCTATCCGCCCTGTGTGCATCAGATTTTCAAAGCCCTCCTTTCTTATTACGTGTCACAGAAATTTCAACTGTCTCTGGATGATATTAAGTATAAGTTTACTTTTTGCTTCCATTCTTTGCAAAATCTCATAGCTTGCATGTTCAGCCCATGGTATCCTTAGCATCCTTCTGTAGTACTACATTTCTGCTGCTTCATTCTCTTCTTCATACATCTACAATAGTAGTGAAATACTGGAATACCTATGCAGACTTATTTTCATAACACTGCCTAAGAAACTAGGAACAAATGAATGCGAACTCCACCGAGTATTCAGTCTAAGGAACCACATAACAAAACTCATCATCTGAATTCTGATGAATACAGCACGCAGCAGAATCAGACCAGATGTAAGACAAGGATAGTGTTGGTTTGTTAAAGACACCGGAACAACGAACGTGATATATCTGTTCAGAATGCTACAAGAAAGGGCAGTACAAACGTAGAAGAACGTGTACTTGTGCTTTATAGACTACGTAAAGGCGTTCGACAAATTACGTCATAAAGATATGTTTGATCTGCTCAGCAACTTTGGCATATTTAGGAAAAAATTAGTATAATACGGATTCTATACAGGCAGTAAATCACCTGCATACAGACAGGAAATGAGATAGCGATGTGATACTGAGAGAACTAGAGATGATGCCAGGATTAATCATTGGCGACCACAATCTTAACAATGTAAGATATCAGTGTTCTTGACAGGCTCCAAAGGAGAATCATTAATGTGATAGGTACCGACTGGGCGCCTCGACACCAGCCACTTCCCCACCGACGGGATGTGGCTTCCCTTTGTCTGTTCTACAAATACTTTCTTGGCTTCTGCTCCAACGAACTTAAGTCACTAGTGCCCTTGCCACAGGTGTTTACTCGTGCAACCAGACTGGCAACTGGTTCTCACCCATTCACAGTTGGATCAACCAAATGCAGCCGACAATTCTACTCCTGCAGCTTATTTTCTCGCACTTCCCGCCTGTGGAACTCGCTTCCATATTCTTGCTTTCCTGACGGCTACAACCTCCAGGTATTTAAATGCAATGTCAATACTCATCTCTTAACCGCTTGTCTCTAGTTCTTTCTACACCACCTTGTATATCCTTTCCTTTCTTTCCACCTTTGCAACTGTCATCACACCTGTATTCCCATCCTCCTCTCGCTCCTTTCTAACTAGTTTGTCGTTCTCTTCACTCTCTTCTATCTACTCTTTTTACTCTTATGTAACCCCCAGCACATCAGTGGCGTTACCGCCTTGCTCGGGGTGATACGATTAAAAAAAACTGCACACACGGACAGAATACTACGAAACCTCATACATAATGTAGTGAGGGAATGCGAGAATAAAGGAAAAGCAAAAGCTACAAGAAGACAGAATATATGTTCATCAGCAAAAAGGGGGTCCCAAAATATATGTTCATCAGCAAAAAGGGGAGCCCAAAATGCCAATTACTGGTTGGGGATACTAAAATCAAGCAGATACAGCGGTTTAAATATCTGAGAAGTGTTCTAAAGGGTGGACAGAAAGTGCGTCACTTAGATCCAAAGACGTATTGGGATGGACAAAAATATAAGCAGCGTATTAAGAGATAAGAAAATTTCATTGGAAACAAAGAAAAAAATACTGAATTGTTACGTGGTGTCTGGCAGCGAATTATAGAAATTCTACTCAATGTAAAGACGGTATCGGGCAAATAACGTCTGCTTCTATCAAAAAGCTCTCTTTCTGTACGTAATGCTTTTCTTCGTTTACTATTTTGAAGTGGAAAACTTTTTTAATATATATTTTTTCCCCATGATAACCACAGTTATCTCTACGAACAAATGTTGGTAGTGCTTTTTTGTTGAAGCTTTCAATTTTGTTAAGTACTCCGTGCCTGTCCTTAATATCATCGTTGCTTTGGTTGGTTTTCGTGTTTCCTATTTTCAAAACAAACATAACATCGATTAGAGAATCTTTCAAGATTTACCCTTGCTATGCTTTCTATTTCATTTTTTTTTCATTGGTTAGTTTCATTATACATTTTTGATTTTTCAGTGTTTACAACGAGGTGTTGTGGTGCAGTGTATATCGACTGGGAACGAGAGATCGGGTGCTGAGTTCGAATTTCAGTCGAATTCCTTGCATTCACTTACGCAAATATACCCTTGAGAAAGGTATTAATCCATCTCTTCCCTCCAGTCATGGGTTAAATAATAGGACAGATTGGGTTCTATAGCCTTGGATGGCAACCAGTCTACCGCAGAAAGCAATGGCAACCTACTGCGGGAATAATCTTCTACCCAGTCAGGCAAACATTTGTACTCGTGCTTTTTCCGGACATGTTTAATTTTATGTTTTCTTGAGACACTGTATAGAGCGTCTACTATGCTTGTAAAATGGCCTTGTGTCAAACATTACCAAACTTCTCACATTTAAAATGATCAGAAAGTTGAACCACATTAAACGAAAAATAAAAAAGATTTATTCTTTTATAATAATAGAAATGAGATTTAGTAATTAAAACATCGCATAAATTCTGTTATTATTGGGAATGGTGTTTAAGAGTGAAAAGGTCCTTTTTGTTGAATTCAAGAGGAAAAGTTTTTGAAGAAAAGTCAAGTAGATGTTTTTAATGCGTGCACGATATTATTAAACGTTTGTGATTTGATTCGTTGTTCTATCTGTTGTTACCGGATAATTTGTGAGGAAGAAGAAAAATCATGGTGAGAGAGAGAGAGAGAGAGAGAGAGAGAGAGAGAGAGAGAGAGGGGGGGGGGTGATAGTGTCATGCCTCCCGTCCGTTTTCGTTTTTTTTAAAGGCGTAGACCGAATATTCGTGGTTCTATATTTGTTCTTTTGTTAATGACGAGGCAAGAGGAAGAATGAGAATCAATAAACACAGCTCGGAAGAGAAGGTGAGACGTTAAGAAAAATGCAGGTAGCTCAGACTAGCGTCCTTTTCTAAATGCTGGCCAAGGTCTCTCTGACTGGTTTGCTAGCTGACTCTAACACCGACACCGTGAATAAATAACTAATTTAATCACGTGATCGGCTCCCAAAGCAAACCATTTTTTGACGATGAGAAACATAAACACGACTTATTGAAAGTTCAGTTTTTTTTTGTTTTTTTTTTGTCCAATCGGGAACTAAACTCACTTAATTTATTTTGGATATTATTTTTAGTATTTTGTAACGAAATTTTATGTGTATACGTTTATCTACTTTTTCGGAATTCAGTTATTTGCTGGAAAAATATATGATTTTGTATCCTATAACACAAAGCAAATTGATCATTGGTTACCGAGCAGCAGAAGATGTATTTGTATTGCACGGAACTGAATAAAAGGAATGTGAAAAAATCTATTTTGTGTGGAGTTTGATAAATGTAACACCGAAACGTTAATCCTATTAAAATGGCTCGTAGGGAAAATGTTATGAAGAAATCGACGGTTATTGAGAGGCACAGAGTTCCAGTTAAAACATGATATGCACGATAACGCAACAAATAGTCAAAAACATAAAAATGTGTCGTCTTACAATCCTTGGTTCTCTCAGATCAATGAGTAAGTAGACTGTTCATAACTGAATATTAGTAAGAAAGCAGCAGCATGTATCATTAGTGAACGAGAAAAAAACATCCCCAAAGATGGTGCCTTAAATACTGATGGATTAGTAGAAACAACCTCGGCTTCAGATTTCATCTGAATTCTTTATTATGCAAAGATATTTGGCAGCGACATTACCGATGATAGAATGAGGTGTTTTCAATACGATACAGAAAAAAAAAAGTCAAACCACTTAGTGGAAAAGAAATCAAAACGATCAAAAAAAAAAGAAAAAGCACTCGCTTGCAGCTTGAGATTTTGCGATTCTTTTCTTATAAAGAAATATTTGATTACTAATTTCATTGCAAATTCTCCGTCAGTATGTTTATTCTAAAGTGCTGTATGTTCCATGAGGAATGTCTCGTCTCTATGACTGACCAACGAGAATCGATCCAAACAAAATTGAAAATACCGAATTTCGATTCTTTTGTCTTTTTTCACTCAATTTCCGACGAGGTTAGCTTAATATAAGTGCTCTATTTGTTCTATATCATATATATATATATATATATATATATATATATATATATATAGTGACACGCATAAGTATTGGATACATGTTATCTTCTGTTATAACTCTAGTTTATATTCGCTATTTTGCCTGATATTTGGTAAGTAATATCTTGTGAAGTTGCTTTAGTTGGATGTGGAAGGAAAATTAAAAACTCGTGATTCAATCCATTTTTTTTATCAAAGTTCAAAATTACCCGATGCAAAAGTATTGGATACATGACACTTTTTTCAAATTTCCAATCAAAACTTTGTATTTTAAAAGACTTTAGATATTCAAATTTAATTCTTTTTTAACGCTAACGTGGCAGGGAATTTCTGAATGCGCACTTTTTAAAATTACAAGAAATTATAAGGGTCTTTAAAAATTGCTCATTAAAATATTTTCTGCCACGTGAGCGTTCAAAAAACAAAAAAAATCACCGTTATGTGAGCGTTCTTAAAAAAAAGGTAAACGGTAAAATCTTATTGCAAATCGCCTGAAGACACAACTAATGGTAGAAATCTAGGTCGCGTAATAACTCATTTACAAATGCAAAATATTCAAAAGTTTTACAATGTAATTGTATTGAACACTTTTAATACAAATGTGCACTGATCTAATCTTACTATGACCCAAAACTAAGTAATTAAACAATATATGCATATATCCAGCGGACTAAAATTATTCCGATCTTTAGTTCTCTGGCATTTACGTTTTTATAACTAGTTCTCAATGCAATAAATATTGTAGAGCATGATATAATCATATTATTATGAAATAAAAGGTAAATTACGACGAAATTTCTATATTTCGAGATTTCTATCTCGAAATCAGACAATATTAGATGTTGGCTGTGAAAATGATTTATATTTAAATACAAAAAAACAATCGGTTTGCTATTTATGTATGTGGGAAGATATAAAATTTATGTGTGTGTTCCTTTTAACTAATCAGAATAAAGATTCCCTTTACAAATTGGTAAGTAGTTTCTATTTTTAGGAAATACATACATTTTTCTTATTTTTTTGTTCTTTTTTTTTTCATCCCTGTCATAGTGTCAACCTACTTTTAACCTAATTTTTTTTTATTTTTATTTTTATTTTTTATTGCTTCTCTTTATATCTTATTGCCTTTGATGTATCTATTCTTGTACCAAAACATATCCTTTTTGCTTTCTCCATATCTTGACCTCTTCTCATAAAAGTCAGGAAATAGATAAAGAAAGAAAGAAAACCTTTTATATTTTTTACAAACCTAAAGGTGCTTTTGAGTAAATTTCCTTTTATCAGTACGTATTTAATTCTAATTTTTTCAAAAGCTTTAATTTATAAATTACATTTTTATTTTTTATTCTAATTTATCTCCTACTATCATTATTCCATATTTCTAATATCTTTTTATTTATTATTAAAAAATTTATATATTAATTTACTTATTTTATTTTAATATCTCGTCAATTATTATTTTCCTTTAGCAAATTATTGGGTATATGCATGTTAATTAATATAAAGCGATTTTTAATCCATATTCTCAGTTGAACATTTTGCAATGTCTGCATATGACATTTATTTCATTACGTTTATTTAATAGATTTTATTCTTAAGTGATTTAATAATATATAATTTTTCGTATAGACACAACGGACCTGGGTCCTTTAAGGACTTACATGTTCTAGTTTCTTTTAGAATTTTTCATTTTAATGTGGGTGCTTTATTTGTTTCTTTTAGAGACTGATGATATTTCGATAGAGGTGTTCTATTTCTGTACTTATTATTATTAAATGAATACGTGGGTTGATAAATACGTTTTTTATAGAGTTCTTAGTACTACCTAGATAAATCTTTACATTACTAGGGTTTTCTCTGAAGATATGTCATACTGATAGACGATTGATTCCGTAAGACACCTGTTTTCTGACGAGCAATCTATAGGGTTTCTACAATTACATTTTTTCTTCCATAAATTGTTATTTTCCATTATTAGGTTGTTTTTATTAATTCTGTTAATTTTTTTATAAATATCATTATTGAGATTTTTTATGGTTTTTTCCAGATTTTTCATACAGCTATAACTTAATTTGATAATATTTTTATTGAAAATTTTACTTAATAGATTCTTTACGGAAATTGTTTCTTAACGCGAGGAATCTCTTCCCAATTTACTACTAATCATTTGGTTAAAACGGGGTGTGTACCAAATAATACTTCTATTTCTATTTTTTCTACGGGTGTTGCTTTTCCCTTTTACATATTTAATATATGCGTTTTTATATCCACTATTTCTTAAGGCAGTGTAATAAAAATTGCTATGTTTATTAAATACTTCTTCATTTGCTGAATTTCTACTAATTCTGTATTATATTGATGAGGGTACATGTTTAATAACAGATGGAGGGTGGTTAGATTTCGGGTGGATATATAAAGGATTGGTATTTGGTTCTTTTATATGGTTGGTGTATATCCTTCTCCAGATCTAAGGTTACATCGAGGAATTCTACTTTTATATATTTGTATTAATAGTTACTTTTAAATTAAGGTTATTATATTCTTTATGTATCATCTTTCTAATTTTATCTATTTTAAAATTTGTGGCATTTCTTACTATCATTAAGCCCATCGTCCCTATATATTCCAATGTCTTCAGTATCTACTTCCGTATAGGGCGTAAGATTGTATAGTATGAAGATTTGAAGATTCATTAGAGTCCAGAGATTCCATAGTAATATCAAAGTTATCTCCCTTGGAATTAATTTTTCTCTATTGTTCTTTTTTATGAATAAGCACAGATGTTTTTGCATTCATTATTATGTTTCCCTCCTCCTCCGATATATCTTAATAAACAGTGGCGAATTCCAATGCTGTAACAGATAGTTCCTTTGATATCGATAGAGAGTACTGCTCACTATCAAAAGTGCAATTGATTTTCTTTTTTAATTTTTATATTGTAAACCAGTTTGTTACATCTGTGGGTTTTTTTCCATAATTTTAATTCCAAGTATTCCATAATTTGTTTGTTTACACTTTCCAGTATGTTTTTACTAATTTTTCCTATTTCTGGTCTTGTGGGTTTTATCATTCTAGTAGTAAGATTTGTGTTAAAGATTTCCTTGTGGTCATTTATGGGGATATAGCACTCCTTTGTGTCGAGTTTTGCTACTACGTTGCTTATTCAGTTTATCTGTGATTATTTTACTAGACGTATTGATTTTATCAAATAAATCAATCGTATTCATAAAATCTTTTTTTATAGTTTTATCAAGTTTTTCATGATTAGATTATTGGATTCCTTTAGTGTTAGCTTGTAGAAATTAAATGTTTTATCCGGTTATATTAAAACTTTATCTGATCTTTTAATTTATTTCACCTCTTCTCCAAGTTGTTCTTGGAAAGTAAATTAAAATAAAATATAAAAAAGAAATTTATAAATTAAAGCTTTTGAAAAAATTAGAATTAAATACGTACTGATAAGAAGAGGAAATTTACTCAAAAGCACCTTTAAGTTTGAATAAATATATTTAAAAAATTCTTTCTTTCCTCATCTCTTTCCTGTCTTTTATGAGAAGAGGTCAAGATATGGAGAAAGTAGAAAGGAGATTTTTGGTACAAGAATAGATACATTAAAGGCAATAAGATAAAATGAGAAGCAATAAAAAGAAAAAAGAAAAAACGTAGGTTAAAAGTAGGTTGACACTTTGACAGTTAGAGATGAAAAAAAGAAAAGAGAAAAAAGGAAAAAAGAAATTATGTATTTCCTAAAAATAGAAACTACTAACCAAATTGTAAAGGGAATCTTTATTCTGATTCGTTAAAACGAACACACACGTAAATTTTATATCTTCTCATATACATAAATAGCACGCCGATTGATTTTGTATTTGAATGTAAATCATTTTCACAACGAACATCTAACATTGACTGATGACAAGAAAGAAATTTCGAAACAAAAGTATCCGTGTCGCAATGTACTTTCAGTTCATTATATATATATATATATATATATATATATATAAATCAACGGTATGAACGTGGGAATTGTAAACATGGCTGAAATAAATCCTGTATTTTTAAAACGGTTTAATTTTGTTGAGTTTTCCTCTCAATATATATATATATATATATATATATGTGTGTGTGTGTGTGTGTGTGTGTGTATGTATGTGTGTGTGTGTTTGTGTGTATATATATATATACTGGTAGTTTTCATAGGTTAATTATCGTTTGAGATTAACTGTTAGTCACCATGTAGTGTTGATTTTCTTTGTCCATCGTGTTAAGTTAATTATGTCCATATATGTTCACAATGTTATATCTATAAACATTCTATATCTACTCTTTACAATAAATATAGAACATTTTAATAATAGAATTATATATATATATAAATTAGTTCATATATATATATATTATAGCTTAGAACATGTACAAATTTTTATCCACTACAAACCGTACATTTTGTTGCGAAATTGAAATTACAATTTCTCATCAGGTGGTGTTGAAAGTATGGAAAGCCTGTTTTCTTATATTTGGCGAGTTGTGTGTGGGATGTTGGTAGGGGTTAGCGACAATGGAATAAGTCTTATAATTTGTCCGTTAGAATTTTTAAAAGATGGATGGAGTTCGATTAATGAAAGTGTCGGTAATTTTGTAGACAGATTTAACATTAGAAGATGGGGTATAGTTTATGGCCTAATGTCTGGACCTTATTCTTCGGGTTTAGTAGAAGGGGGAGAGTAAGGAAGTGTAAGGGTGGGGATGAATAGGATTGGATCTATCTCTAATGTTTATTTGTACGACTATACAATATTTTTGTATTTAAACTCAGTTTTTATAATTAAACTAATTTTGTATAATTAACCTTAATTTTAAGTTTAGGAAATCACTTTTTTCTATAAAACTTTAAAATAGATCACAGTTTTTAGTGTGGATTAGTTAAAATTTTGATGTAAGTGTGTTGTTAGTATTATAAAGGTTTATCGTCTATAAGGGGTCTTAGTTTTGGTTTTGTAGTATGGTTTTAATGTTAGTTCTTTAATGTGTTTGCAGTTTACTGCGGTTTTATGCCTCTGGTTTAAAAGTCTATAGCTATTCATGTATTTAATGATTTCATTTTTTTCTTGAAGACAAAGGATACATTGTTCTTTTATTGATTTAGATTTTATATATATATATATATATATATATATATATATATATATATATACACACACCATCACAGACTTTACCGTTCAACAGATTCTTGAAAGCATATAATTAAAATTTACTATTGCTTTAACTTGTGAAACATCTATTAATGCGTGCACACACATGCACATATTAATTAAAGTTACCACCCTACATACATTAAAACAAACAAGCCTATACATACAAAGTATTCTACACGCATACATTTAAAAAAAATGATCTATTGGTTTAATACAAGTGCCACATATCCGATCAATCGCCCCCCAAATCACAACATGTAAGAATACTGTCTCCTTTTTGTTGATTTTCATTTCTCTGTCTCTGAAGAAGCTTTAATAAAAGTGAAACATGTTAGATTGAGATACGTTTCAAATTTTGTTCTATTACTTTATTCTGTTATCTTGTTGAAATCTGATCCATATATTCAACAGACAGACACACACACACGCACACACACAAACACACATACACATATATATGCTCTTGTCTGTTTATATATATTAAAAGAATGTATTATATACGAACGTGGCTTTCCCGTTGCGCACATAGAATCGTTGTCCTTATGAATTGCTTTGCCGAAGACAAACTTTTCTTTGTCTTGTCATCGCAGGAACCGTTTTCATTAACCAGTAATTTAGATTCTTTATCAATCTCAGAGGCAGACATCGGTTTTGTAAAAACCACAACAATAAAAAAAGAGGAAAAAATTGAGGAATAGGTTGAGATAATAATGAAAATAAAAACAATGAAAAAAGAGAAAAAAAGAGAAAGAAAAATACAGATAGACGATAGAAAAAGAGAAAGAAAAAACAGTAAGAAGATATATATATATATATATATATATATATAGAGAGAGAGAGAGAGAGAGAGAGACAGACAGACAGACAGACAGACAGAAAAAAATAAGAGAGAGAAAAGAAAGAGAGTGCGAAAACAAGAGTGCAAAATCGGAAATTTGGGAGAATAAAAAGATATGCAGAGATCGGTAAAAGGGAATTCTGATGAGATCGAATCCTGAGATTGATTTTGTAAATAAGTATTCGTCGGATGATTTATTCTGCAGATGTCATGCGAGTCTTTGGTAAATTCAGTAAGAATCTCGAAATAGTTCCTTTTCAATTATCCGTCATTTTCCGAACTCTACGCCTAGTTAACGTTGTCTTATTTGCTGTATACAAACAATTATGGCCAATCTAATTATATATGACAAACTTCGGCAGAAGGAAGAATTATTTCAAAAATGTTTTAATGAGTTTTGAAAATTTCATCATCGTGCCATTAAATGTTATTCATTTGTAATCATTTTCATCACGCCAATATTAAATGAAATCAGCTTTGAACAGAGAGACACTCTACAAACCATGTTTGGAGTATAATGAAACATTTCCATGATTACAGAAAAACATATAAAAAAAATCTACGTTCAATAAAAATAAAAAAGATATTCTAACAGAATAGCCGAATGCTCTCGGATATACATAACAGTTGGGCAATTTTTAAATAATTTATTTCCAAAAAATAAAACACTTTTATGAACGTAAGGAAAATTAGATAAAATCTCTAATCACAGTACCTCATCAATCGTCTTTAAACAAACTTGCTTTTATATATCTATATTGGTCATCCACATATACATACAAGCCAGTGTGGCTAGACATCCATTTGCCTCCGGCTGGGATAGAAACTCGACCGGTTTGGTGTCAGTCAGAATCGCTAAGTCATAGGCACATAACATCAAAGGAGAGAAATTTTAGCGCGTTATATATACACACGTCAATCACCAAAATAACTCAAATGCTATGGAGTTATGCATATATCGCCGTGGTAACTGTTTTTTCCCCCTCTCTCTCTCTCACTCTCTCTCACTCTCACTATCCACATCGTTCATTCAGTAATGAATTAGAAAATTTTAACTACTGGCGTATGTATATATGGTTTATCACTAAAGTTTGCCTCCTTCTACCGAGCGCCCATAGAATCGCCGACTGACGCCAATTCGGCCAGGCTTCAATCCTGGGTAAAAGCAATAGGATGCCTACCTGATGACACCTGTGATACAGCGAAACAAATTTGTATGCGGATGACTATATATATATATATATATATATATATATATATATATATATGTTTCGGACCCTATGCAACCATCAGCTGCATATTATAACTTACCCTTAGCGGGATTTGAAGTTCTGGTTCTCGGGTTGTTCATTGTATTTATATATTATACTGCTGGGATGCTACTTTTTAATTTTTAATTTTATTATTGAATTAGATTTGAACTAAAACTTGAAATTGGAAAATAAGATCTCAAAATTTTAATTATTAGGTTGAATATTTTAGAGCAGAGGTTATACGTTTTCTGCCTCAGGTTCAAAAGAGATTGCTTGTTTTAGTTTAGAGGGAAACAAAATTAATAATAAAAATAATAAAAAAAATGTAAAAAAGTGTACATATGTTAATCCAGGTCGACGTATTTGTGCAGATCTTTAATTCTATGTTTGCATGTAATCATCAATTCACTTTTGTTTAAGAAATTAGGCTTATTTAAGTTTTTTCAAGTTTTTCTAAAAGGCATAAATTGTATCTATTTAATTTCCGTTATAAGATTTGGTTTTTGCTAATATATCTCAGGTCATAATTAAATTTTCGTTATAGTTTCAAACGCAAGAAATATTCGTTATAGTTTTCCAATTGCAAGAAATATTTTGAGAAGCTAGTGCTTTTACTCTATTTACTATTGCTTAAATTCATTTGATGATTGTAGTAACGGTATTTCCATTGGTTTTCAGTTTAACCAAAATAAAATTTAACATAGAATGGATTTTAGTTTTGTAAATTAAATTCGTTTATACATTGGCCCCTTATGGACAGGACTTATTTTTTTGGCAGTTACAATTATTTTTGTTAGAGTTTCTATTTTTTTTGCAGGTTTTATATGTGTTTATCTAATAACATATCATTATATTGAAATTATTGATGTTCTTAACGCAAATATACCTAACTTCAGCATTGTTTTCGTTGAAAATCATTTCTAGTGTAGGAAATGGTTGAAATGTTGTGAAAGCATTTGAAATTTTAGGGAACTTCTTTCGATGTTACTTTGAAAATTTCGACTAAAAGGTGCATTAATTTCGACTAAAATGTGCATTAAGCCCCATACGATGTTAAGTTATTTCAGCTTATTTTTCACTTCTTTGTTTTTAACCCCAACACCAACGTGAGATCAAATTCTTCGTTACAACCCTTGAACTGAATAATGACCACTGCAAACTACATTAGAAAGATTCATACAACGACAAATACGTCAACAAAATATCTAACCACCACCACAGAATTCCAGAAAACTTACATAAATCAATCCAGTTTACATTACCTACAAACTCTCTTAATAAAGATTTTTTGACATCAGCAAAATTAATTATATAAAGTCCTTCGAAAAAAGTAACCACAATGTAAGTTTAAAATCTAAAGTTTACTTTGTCTGTGTGTGTGTCTCTGTGTATGTATGTGTCCGTTACCTATAGACTCCGAAACGGATGAACCGATTTTCTTGAAAATTTACACAGTTGTATTATAAACGTATGCGAGTATTCTTAGCTAGGTTTTGTGTCAAGGTACCCCCGATAAATATGGAAAATCGATAATTGAAAAAATCGGGTTATAGAAGGAGTGGTCCGATTTTAATCAAATTTAATACATTCATAGATAAAGACATAAAAAACGTTATTCAGAGGTTTCAAATTTACAGTTCTTACAATAGTGCAGAACATTTGATATCGATACCAGGAAATCAAAATTTGACTTACATCCATTTATTTTTCTTTCAGTCTACGGTTTCGCTTTAACTGGAAACAACTATTGCTTTTTAGTCTTTCGTGCCAACGTCCAAAGAGTCTGAGCTCCAGGACCATGTATTAGCTTTAAAGCTTTCATTACAACCGAGCAACGTCGGGCTATCCTGCTAGTACACAGATAAAATCAAAGAAGGTAAAAAAGTAAGCTGAAACAATGTAAACCTACCATTTAACAAAATTTCTCTCTGCATTTTAATTGTATAATTTCATGGTTTCAAACCATTTGCGGTACATATTTAAATACATATTGTTCAAAATTTCATAAAATTTTATTTTTTTATTTTTTTATAAACGTTTTACCCCAAGCAAGACAGAACCGTTTCTGGTGCGCAAGAAAAGTGAAAAAAAAAATGCAAAAAAATGCAAAAATACCACCCGACACCACCCAATCCCCCCCAAAAAATGAAGAAGGAAAAGAAAGAAATTACCGAGATGTCGAAGAAAGGATCGGAAAAAATATGAATCAAGAGATAGAAGATGGCAATTGACGTTTCATTTAAAAGTTTGGAAGGATGCAAGTATATGGAACGGCCTTCTACAAGCGGGAAGGGCGAGAAAAGGAACTGTGAGAGTAGAAGAAGAGGTTACATCTATTTCGACGGTAAATGAGTAGAACCGCAATGCCAATCTCATAGCACGAGTAAATGTAAGTGGTCGACGCACCAGGGAAAAAACTCATCTGATTAGAAGCCTTGAAAATATTTGTAGAAAAGACAAAAGGAAGCCACATCCTGTTGGTGAGAAAGTGACTGAAGACAAGCAGATATATAGGGATCGATTATTCTGCAGATCTTCCTTTTGATTTTGTCGAGAATTCTGAAAGGATTAAGCAGCAGACTACTAGATATATGGTATTTAATGCATGGACGAATGATAGATTTTTTTATGATAGATTCTGACGAGAAAAACCTCCTGGCCCGACACAGTGACTCAGGCTTCTTAGCAGTAGATGTAGCTATAGATTCAATGTAGTCGTTCCACTTGAGGTCGGCTGAATGAGTGAGGCCAAGGAGGCCCAGTTTGTTGCTTTTTGGAAGACCAATGTCGTCCATGCAAATGGAAGATAGGAAAGTTTCTCTTTCTTTGGTTAAGTGGGAGCATCTTCGTTTTGGAACATTAAAATTTACAAGCCGCTTCTTACCCCAATCCATCAGAGATAGAAGGTCCTTTTCAAAAGCAGCAGAAAGGTCACCTTGTCAATATTTACATCTGTCGAAAAGCGAATTAGAATGCATTGAAAATATAACGCCAATGATTTGTAGAATAATTTCGAGACATTATTTCATATTTACCGATCTAAAGTTAATCAGACAGATGTTCAATAAAATTAATATTAAGTGAGAGACGTGTCCGGTTTCGTTGACATTTTAAACTTATTCTTCTCGTAACATTTTCAGTGGAATGTCACAAGATAATGAGGAAAAAGCGGCTGTGTATATTCCGATAATTTACCATTAGAAATTACAAAGATAGATTTCTCATAAATAGTGGATGTGTATACTTTTAAATTAAACACGTTGTATTAAACGATAGGAGAACTCACTCTTGTAGATTTTCTTTTGCATTTTCTCATATTTTCTAATGAGGCTTTTTATTTCCAAATTATATTTATGCAAATATTGTCTATAGGTTAACCGAATACTTTCGAACGTCATCGTCCATTATCAGGGTCAAAATTTACGATTTTACAATTGTTAAACATCAACAATTGCCTTGTAGCAGAAAAGGTGTTACGACATTTTGAAGAACTAAATAAACCTTTAGAAAATTGTTAAAAATTCAAGGGAAGTAACAATTTGATCACATAAAAATATTTTCACATCGCGTGAAAATATTTAATCACCTTGAGGTGTGAATTATCTGATGATAGGGAATATTTAGAGTTACAAAAATGTAATAAACCTCTTATCAATCGCACAGCTTACCAAGTTTCCGGTCACATTCTTCAATGTGTTTAGATAGTATATTTGAAATATAATTAAGGTAAATAATTCTTACTTCCGCGTAATTAGATAATTCACATAATTACTTTCCTTGAATTTTTAAATTCGCTAATGTATTTCTGTTTTTTTTAATTTTTTGCAAATCTAAATAGGACTGAGTTGTCTCTAGCGTTTAATACAACGTGTTTAAAAGAAAAGATGCCTCCAAAATATACGTACTTTTAAATTAATATTAGTCAGTTAATTGCTATAAGTTATACACGCTTGAGCAAACATGTCTGTTTTAAGACATTACTTACTAGGCAGAATATTTTTCATTAGTAGTAGGTTTCCATTGATTTCTGCAGTCGACTGGTTGCTAACGAAGGCTACAAAATCCTATCTATTCTGCTATTCAACCCATAGTTGGAGGAAGAAAAGATGTTATTTGTTCATAAGTGAATTAAACAAATTCGACTGGAATTCGAACTCGGCTCTCTGACTTCTCATTCCGAGTCGATATGCTTGAATATTCATTATATCAATTCATCGATGAATAAATATAGTCTGCTAATAACACATATTTTGAACTGTAGCATACACTGCTAAAGAAAATATATCACGATATTTCTTAATAGGATTGAGAAAACATAAAAATGTTTTCGATAAAGCAGATTGTAGAATTGTGTGTGGCCAGGGTTTTAAAAGTGAGCAAATGGCTGATCATGTGAAATATTTACAGCGGAATCGTGAGATCTTCTCCAAAATTGGAATTACCAAAATCTATCTCTTCTGTATGTTTTTCTGTTTAACCAAAAAATTGCAAAAATCTTTAACTCTCTCGTATTTTTCCTTCTTTGTTTTCCACTCTTGCTTTGCCTTGGTTTTTAACCCGACAAAATTAATGAAATGTATAGTGAGTGAATGTGTGTGTGTCAGTGAGTGTGTGTGTGCGTGTGTGTGAGTGTGTGTGTGTCTGTTTGAAAATAAAACTACATTTTTTAAAGTAAATTTATGCGTAGAAAGTTTTGAAATTAAGAATCGAGCTTGTTCAGATACAAATGTGAATACTTAGGGCAATACCGAGGCTGTTTCATGCTTGAAGGCAATCGCCACTTTTACACAAGCACACACACACACACACACACACACACACACACACACACACACACAAATATATATATATATATATATATATATATATATATATATATATTCTAAACATATACTGTTAAATATAAGAGACAATGATGTCTGTTATGTTTAATCATGAGCAGTTCTAATCGTCGTATTTTGGCTTTAATTTCAGTTGAGAATAAAGACAAAAATTCTGCAACATTTGGATAATTTTTTATTAATTTGGTTCTAAGCTTTCGGCTCAGATGAGCCATAACAAATTACATTGCATTTGAATACATAGTTCTGTTGTCATTTCACGCTATCACGCGGTGTGACGTCATAGAACCGCATTGCAAATTTGCAAACTACGTTTGTTATTTTTGTTAACTATTGCCGTTGCCTAGCGGAGTTTTATGTTAACACAAAATAAAATCGTCGGTGATGGTGGATGTTATTGTGTTACCGTCTTAATAACCTCTCTGTGATACAGCGAAACAGATCTGTCTGCGGATGACTATATATATATATATATTTCACTGGTCTTCAAGAATTAGTTTCTAATATCATTAGCTTCCGCATTTTGCTATCGGTCCTGTTCTGTTTCTGAAGTGAAGTTTTGCGTTCGCTCATTGGCTAGTAGTTGTATTAACCAGGAGATTTCAGTTTGAAACTTAAGAAGAGATCAATGCAATAGTATTGACAAGTTATCCATTCGCCTAGAAAGACAGCGGATTAAACCAGAAGAAATGTCTAACTGATTTCTTTTTGGGTTGAAAATAGGGATTCCATTGAAAGTTTTTCTTTGACGTTTAGTTGAAATCCTGCGCGAAAGAAACTCTGCTACCGAAATGATAAGCTTAACTGAACGAAAATGGAACCTGACATATGAAAACGTAATACTGGATTTTTTCATCCAATACCTCGTTCTTATGAATACAGCATCTTCATTCTAAACCTAAAGTCTATTCTCACCAAATAAGAAATTTAGGTTCACTCGTTTTACAAATTTCCTTAAATAAAATTGATTGAAATTAAATAGCATAGTTCGCGAACTATTATGAGCACTATGGGAAGTCTCTCGCGTAAGTTTTGGTAATAATACCGACACTTGTTTGCCAGCCTATAAGCTAGAGAAATCTGTATGAGGAAGGCGACTCATTGGTGGATAAATTTTAAGAAATCACCCAGTGTCCCTTACAATGAATCCATTTCTGATCAAAACTCTCATATCTTTTTATTTTCGCTTTTTTTCGTATTTCAGAAGCGTCGTAGAATAAATATCGATATGAATATTTCTTTGTGTCAAATAGCAAGGAAGTCTGAAAATATATTGGGTGATATAAATTCAAACTCGGAGTGAATAAATGTTCAACAATTGTGTTAAAATTATAAATGAAAGAAAATAAAGAATGAAAATAAATGAAGAAATCAGAAATTGAGGTTTTCTTGATAAAAGGTCTCCGATAAAAGTTTATAAAATTTTAAGAATGGCTTTTCGTTTTAGGCTCTTCTTTGGTTTATGCTTTTTCAGTTTGTCCTTGAAAAACAATAATTCTCATTAACTTAAAAGTCCTTGGCTCACCTGACGATTGTTACAATCGTTTGAAAACATTTAATACAACGTATAATGATGTGGAGGAGTTGGAAATTACTTATATCGGATTCTATTTAATTGTCCTTTCGTCAACAAAATGTAGCATTCTTAGAAGTAAGTAAAACTTAAACGAGGAAATTCAGTTAAAATTTTCTCAAAAAATAAATGAAAAATAAAAAAATAAAAGAAATAGAAAATGAAGCTTCATTTTCAAATAAAGTTGCGATTAATTTTAACAAATGCTAAACAAGTTTCAGCAATTTCGTATTAAAAATAAAATTGCAACCTGTCAATAGAGAAATAAAATCATACGAATTATGTGAGTGTATGTCCATGCATACATAAACAAATAGAATGAGCAGTTTCCTCTCTTCAAATGAATGGTTTGTATGTGCGATGATAAAAATATATATTAGGTAATTCCACTCATATTCGACAACTAAATTTTAAAATGACGTTTGAATTTTAGGTTTAATTGAAAGCAAAATGATTAAATGCACTATTTCCAGTAAGCAAAATACATTAGTGTATTTCACTTAGAAATCATATTGATTGGAATACTTTTTCAGAGTTTTCTAAATATATTGATTTTTCGTCCATTTGACATATTGACAGCTTTGTAAACAAAGGTTAATTCTCGGTTTTAAAAATCTTGCAAAAATAAAATATGCATTTGTGCCACGTTATTTTTTTAGAAAATTAGCAAATTTTAAGTTTCATTTTTCTGATTTGAAACAATTATTACTTGCTTATATCATGATATTTAGAATAAATGCATTTCTTAATTACGGATGTCATATATTCTGACGCGTTAAATGATTGATGACAGCCAGATGTGTTGACGAGCCAAGTATGGTTGACCCGAATTGACCTAATGGTTTTATTTTTTTTTCTGTAAGGAAAAGAAACTTGAACACATGAAGTTTTAATGGCACACACAAAATATTATATTAATTTTTTTTTCTACAAAAAAATTTTTTTCTACAAAAAATTATTTAAAATCTTTTAACTCGAAAATTATTATTATGATTCTGAATTTTCAATTAGTAAATAAAGTCTTCACTTAATAACTTAATAATTTAACCGCAACAATGCTCTGAGGAATGTAAAAGTGTTTTTGAAATTTAAAAACTTATAACAGTTTTAGCTGGAATAGGTAAGCTTTTTTATTTTTTAACAATTGAAATGAAACAGATCAAATTGCTTAGTAAATTTAAAACGAAACAAGCTGCTGTAACTTATCAAAATATCGGCTGAATTATTTTGGGATCCGAATCAGAAGATTTTCCTTGAAAATAATCATTTACTGGCCTTAAAAGAATTCGATTTGAATTTGAATTTGCTTCAAGATACTGCAATGAATTCCAATCTGCTCATTATTTTGAAATGTATAGGTATTTTGCGAGATTTTTATTTTACTACAGATACTTAAAATAACCCCAAGCGTCTTTCCATCTGTCATCAAACCCTTTACTCTGTTGCTGATTTAAATAAACCAACAAAAAAGAAAAGGTAAGAAGTCCTTTTTACATACAAAAATAAAAGAAATATGTTAATTTTCTTGTTTTTACAACGGAATTTTTCTTAGCGTGTACGAATATCAACGTTCTTGTGTAAAAGCTGCTCTCTTGAAATTGTTGTTATGATGAAAAGAAATGATTTCTTTGCGTGTATGTACGAATAACGAGGCAAACTAGAAAGTGAGGAGGAAAGAGTACCTGTCACGTGAGGAAGGGTGTAAGTTTAACTTAACATGGTTAGGAAGAAGGTTGAATGAGTAAGGGATTCTCCTTTAAGCTGAGCCGTGTCGTGAGTGTGTTGCCGCTCCTTCTGCTTACTCGATTGTACGGCCTGTTAACTTTGCTTATGTACTCTTAAAAGACGTAACGAGGGATTTTTTTTATTATCGACGGAACCGCAAAACCATTGTTTAAAAAAATATTAAATATTTATTTTCGAATGATTAATTTTTAACTGGAAGAATTCTTGAATCTCCCGACTACGCAAAGGAGTTCGAAAATGCACGCCAGAAAGATCTGTTGGAACTGCTCAGCAACCTTGCCATATTTGGGAAGGATATTAGAATAATCAACAACATATACCACCAGAAAACTACCTCTACACAGACAGTAAGTGAGTTCAGCAGATATAAAAAATAGAAAAGGGTTTAAGACGAGGATGTGTCTTCTCACCAGACTTATTTAACCTATACAGCGAGGCGATTCTGAGAGAACTAGAAGATCTTAACAAAATAATGTATACAGACGATACATTTTTGATAGCAGACACAGAAAGAAAACTCCTATTGAAGACGAGAAAGAAGAAAGGAATGCAAGACTGTTGGCCAAAAGATGAGCCAAAAGATGAGCCCAAATTGAAAAATGCAAATCGACGTCACCAAAATCAAACGTGAGGATATTTAAATAGGTGGCAAGTGTTTTAACAGAGGATGGAAAGAGCGACACTGAGACTCGAGGGTGTGTTTAGATAGTCAAGGGAAGATTCCAGAATCTAAGAAGAGTAAGAAGAAATAGGAAAATTTCGCTAGACAAAAGAAACGTGTACTGAACTGATGTGTGGTAGCTGTTCTTCTGTATGACAATGAATGCTGGACGAACTGTTTAAAGATGAAGAAGTGACTTGAAGCAACAGAAATGTGGTTCTACAGAAAGATACTTAGGATACCGTAGACCAAACATCTGAGTAACGACAAAGTTTTGGAGAAAAAAGAAGCAAAAAGGAAACTAATACTTAACATCAGGAAGAGACAGTAGTGGTTTCTGGGACATATAATGAGGAAGGAAGGATTGGAAAAACTGATACGGAACAAACAGAAGGCAAGTAGGACAGAGGAAAGCAAAGCTTAACATACTTAATGATGGCTGAATATGGCTTGGAAAAAATAAGAGAAATCTAAAATTTATTAAGTGCTACAAGAGACTGGAAGTTGTGGAGAGCTATGATCGTTTACGTACTGACATGGCATATAAAGAAGATAATTGACTTTTTTTGCTGTTCATTTCCGTCTTCGTTCTACAACTCCATCCGATGATGAGGAGAGACCAAAATATTTTAAAATAAGATGGCAAGTATCTACAAAGCCCATTTCCCAAGACATTTACTGCTAAATTCTTTCAGCTAATGTTCCAGAAAAGCAATTATTATTACTTGACGGTTTTGAATTCTTTATTTAATGTCGATGTTCACTTGTTTCAGCAAAGGGGAAAAACAATAAATGCTGTCAATAATTATGATAACAGCGTGACTATATATATATATATATATATATATATATATATATATATATATATATATATATATCTCATAGAGCAAGTATTAGCAAGCGACACTAACATGATATGCTGAGAATCAACTTCATGTGTGACTTAATAATGTACCTTGTGTCAGACTAATTTAATTAAATATTTTTTCTACTCAAACATGAAGCGACAATTAACAAATTGGTATCAGCAATCATAATTGTTAAAGCCACTTTGTCATTGACTGTCTGATTCTTAGTGTTGTGTCTGACTTAAGCTAAGACAGTGAGTACAACAAGATAAATGACTTGCTCATGTGGGCCACCTGATATTGACACTGTCACTTGGGTCACGTGGGTCACGTGGGTTGATTTTATTAGATGATAAAATTGTATGTTAACATTTTCGTGTGTGCGTGAACAAATATTTACCCGACAAAACGAACATCTCTCTCACTCTCGCTCTCTCTCTCTCTCTCTATATATATATATATATATATATATAATCAGAAAAAGCAAATGACGCCGAAGAATGAAGATATGAAAATAATATCTTCACAAAGTTGGCATGACTGCTCAGCTAAGTGACAAACCTCTCCACAATAATTTCAAAATAAAAGTTTGCTTACCTAAAATGTCTTTCCACCAATAAACTGCTTAAAAAACAAATTTGGCACGAAACATCATTAGATCTGTTTCGTTGTATCACTGCTCATCAGTACGGTTAGACTCCGATGGCTTTTTAACCCAGGATTGAAACCCAACCGAATTGGCGTCAGTCGGCGATTCTACCTCTGGGCTACGGGCGTTCGGTGGAAGAATGCAGACATTTTTAGCGCATATATTATAATTATATGCGCCCAATAGCCAGAGTGATCTAATTCATTTTATTGAATGAATTCCATTTGTAAACGAGTTATTACGCGACCTAGGTTTCTACCATGAGTTGTGTATTCAGGCGATTTTTAATAACTGATTTTACTGTTTACCTTTTTTTAAAAACGCTCACGTAACGGCGTTTTTTTTTTCAACGTTCACGTGGCAGGGAATTTCTGAACGCGAAATTTTAAAATTACAAGGAATTATAACTTTTTCATCCGTGGTTGTATGAACCTAAGAGGTATTTTTTAGTATGGTTACACTTAGTCATAGTATCCGTTCTTTCATTCAATAGTTCGTTTTTGTTTGGGAATAGCATAATCTCTAACATTTCTTCCTGACAGAGTCTACATATGTTGCCTACGTTGTTAGGCTTGGCAGTTTTTACTATAGTACACCTTATGTTTGGGTCTTTTCCATATTCTGATTTTAATTTCCACTCGTGGCTAGTCAATTTTGTACAGTTTTTTAAGTTTTCTATTTTGAATATAGACTTGTGATTGAACCACCTCTTCTTAAAGGTGTCATTGGTTGAACATATTTTATTTTGGCAATTTAAGTTATTGTATCTTTTCCTTGTAAATGTCTTCTTTTGCGTTTCAAAGTCCTTGAAGTGGACATTTATTTTTGTTCCTGTAGTTGAATTCTTTATTAATTGTTTTGTTTTGTACATTGCTGTCTAAGTTTCTGGCGTTTTGTTTTTTTATGAAACTATCTAAATTACTAGTGCAACTATAACTTAGCTTGATTGTGTTTCTGTTGAAAGTTTTGTTTCGTCCTGATGCTTTTGGAAAGTGTCTATCTATCATAGATGCTTTTGGAAAGTGTCATATCTCTCTAGATATGTTTCTTTTTTCAAATCTACCGTTTCTCCTGTTCGTTACACCCCGCTCTCGCTGTTCTTAGGCGGGGATAAAATGTCATCTTCCCTTACTCCTCGCGGTAAGTGCCTTTATACCGTTTCCAATGACAAATGTTTCCTTAGATGTACAGATAAGAAGAATCGTCCGAAATAAACCACTTAGAGATCTTTAGATTGTTCTTATGGTAAACACGGGGCCTTACACTTCTGAAACCTATTCTTGCAAAACAGAAACGAAAAACTTAACTGATGCTTTAATGAAGCCGTATTTGATAAATATGCTTTGTGTATACGAATGCAAATAACATAATTTTTTTTGTATAAAAGGCTAGATTTATTTATACGTGAAATCGATAAGCAAGAATTATAATTTAGAGGATAAGTGTGATGTCACAAAGGCAGACTTCTTTTGCAAATAGAAGCCACGTGAATGAAATATTTTCAAAAAAATAAATCTCAACAGAATTTGTGTTTCAATTTTGCTGGGTTAAATATTGAAATTTAGAATGTTTTTATTGCATAACCCAATCTTTCTTAGAATTGGTCTGGATACGACCTGTTTTATTTTATCATTATATTAAATACCCTGAAAGTTTTACATTATCACTCAGCTACAAATTTATTGAAAAGAAATTATTCCTTGACGTGTTACTGTGAGAAGTTTTATATGTCAAGTTACTTGTGATGGGGGGGGGGGGGCAAAATATTACATATATCGTCAAACTATTGTTTTAAAAGATTGAAAAGGATTCAGTTTTCTGATGAAGCTCTGCCTGATCAAAACAGATCGTAAATGAAAAAGAAATCGTGGTTTTAACGTGTTTACAGTAAGAATCTTTGTAACTTTCTATAAGTAGCAATTTGTTTCTAACGGTGAAAAAAAATTGATAACTGAATTGTTTTCTTGGATGACCTATTGAATTAAAATCAGATTTTTTACAATTTAACAGGATGATATCTCCCATATTTTATTTGAAAAAAATACACTTGATCTTTTTTTTATCTATTCGGATTCATCCAACCTATGATAAGCAATATCGGTTCCTTATTGAAAAAATCTATGATATTTTTAAAGAAACAGAAGTCAGTTACATAATACAGTAATAATATTTAGCAATATAACCTCCAACTTCGTAGAATCTACATGATATCATTTGTGCAGAATAATTACGAGATAAGAATACAAGGCACACAAATCTTTAAATGAACTCAAAGTCATATAAAAATAAACATATTAGCAATTGTAAATTATTTTTCAAAATTAAAAAAAAAGGATATAAACATTACATGAAGTTTGGATTTATAAGCCTGTGTTTTTATATATTTCTAAAGTTGAGTTTCTTTTATATTGCGTCCATCAGAAGGAAAAGGCTGTGTGGATGAAACTTTGCGATTGGACTTTAATGTGTGGTTTTCTGCATCTAATGATCTGTTAGGCGAAACAAGCTTCTGTCTCGCCGAGATCTTTCTGCTATTTTTCTGTAACACAGAAGGTTACTTAATAAATATTAGGTATCACTGACGGTGTTTACGGCTATATCGTGTTGAATGCACCTGTTCCCCCTCCAATCACCAAAATTAAGCAACATCGAGCCTGGTTAGTACTTAATGGGTGACCGTTTGGGAATACCAGGTACTGTAAACGAAAGGACCAAGTATGGTCCACTGTTCTTCCAGGTTTAGGGGTTTGGGGGTTAGGTGCAGGGCTAACAACCTTGCCCCGTAAAAAACAGTTTGTTACAGAAACAGCAACAAAAAGTTACTGCTCTATGCCTCCTTGGGTGTGATAGATAAATGATGATATCTCTAACAAACCCGACTCCACTATCTCAATCCTACGGAGTAGGTATCGCACTGCTATCCTCTGTCTCTCTTTCCCTCAATTCTTCCTGTGAGTATCAGGTTCTCCAAGTCCTTCTTCCTCATTACATGTCCCAAAAACCTCAGTTATTTTTTTCCTTTGCCAAGTATATGTTACCTTTTGGTTTGCATTCCCTCCAAAACCTTGACGTCGCTCACATGTTCGGTCCATGGTATCCTTAGAATATAAGAATGATAAAGAAACAGGATATAACGATCGTCATTGCATTTAAATTTTTGAAGATAAAAGTTGGCTTCGAAGTATGGAGCCTGAAGAGAGTTCCATAAACGAGCTGTGCAAGAATATCTAAACTTATTTATAAATGAAACTTTGTCTGTGTGTGTTTGTCTGTGTGTGTGTGTGTGTGTGTGTGTGTATCCGTTACCTATAGACTCCGAAAAGGCTGAACCGATTTTCTTGAAAATTTACACAGTTGTACTATAAGCGTCTGCGAGTGTTCTTAGCTAGGTTTTGTGTTGAGGTATTCACGATAAATATCGTAAATCGATAATCGAAAACATCAGATTATAGAAGGAGTAGTCAGATTTTAATCAAATTTGATACACTCATAGACAAAGACATAAGAAACGATATTCAGAAGTTTCAGGGTTGCAGTTCTCACTATAGTGTAGAAAATCGATAATATATATATATATATATATATATATATATATATATATATATATAAAAGGCAAGATGTTTGTGTGCGTGTCTGTTTATCTGTCTGTATGTCCTTTATACAAATCCACAATTTTTATGCGATTCTCACCAAACTTCACACAAATATTCTTTAGGCAGAGTCTGAGCTCCAAGACCATGGATTAGTTTTAAAGTTTTCATTACACCCGAGCAACGCTGGGCTATACTGCTAGTAAACTATAATCACAGGCCTGCGGGTTACATCTAGCCAATTCAACTGTGAAATGATGTGATCTTGCTGCCAATCTATTATTGCACTTTAATTCCTAAAGTCTACGTATCATATTTTGATGTCTAGTCCAGTAATAGAGGATATGACGCTACCAAAGCAAGTGAAACCATGTACCACATCTGATTGCCAGAAACTGTAGTAAGGTAATCTTTAGTGATACTAATGATGAATGATTGAAATTTTAAATCAAATTTTCACACAGAAGAGTTTTATATCCTTTGCAAATTTGGCGTTACTTACTGAAAGGACAATTCTTGAGTTAGCGACAATCTTCTCTATTATAATAAACACTGTTTATTTTTCTCTACTACCACTTATTAAACTTTACTACCAGTGATAAAATTCTTGCCGCGTATTTGTTCGTTATCAGTGACTTATTTTATATTTTTGCAATAATTAAGTCATCGAGCAGTGAAGAATATATATGTGAGTGTGTGTCTATTATAATAAAGCCTGTTGTGCTTATATATATATATATATATATATATATATATATATATATATATATATATTAATCGTATAACCCCGATCAAGGCGGTAACGCCACTGATGTTCAGGGGGCAACATAAGAGTAAAAAGTTTAGATAGAAGGAGAGTAAAGAGAAAGACGAACCGGTTAGAAAGGAGCAAGAGAAGGAATGGGAATACAGGTGTGATGACAGTTTGCAAAGGTGGATAGAAAGGAAAAGATGTACAGGGTGGTGTAGAAAGAACTAGAGTCAAGTGGTTAAGAGATGAGTATTGACATTGCATTTAAATTCCTGGAGGTTGTAGCTGTCAGGAAAGCAAGAATATGGGAGCGAGTTCCACAGGCGGGAAGTGTGAGAAAATAAGCTGCAGGAGTAGAATTGTCGGCTGCATTTGGTTGATCCAAATGTGAATGGGTGAGAACAAGTTGTCAGTCTGGTTGCAGGAGTAAACACTTGTGGCAAGGACACCAGTGACTTAAGTTCGTTGTAGCAGAAGCTATGAAAATATTTATAGAACAGACCGAGGGAAGCCACATCCCTCGTCAGTGAGAAAGTGGCTGGAGTCGAGCAGCCAAGTTGGTACCTCTCACAGTACTGATTCTCCTTTGGAGCCTGTCAAGAACACTGAGATGAACAGCGTGTGCGCCTGTCCATATATGCCAGCAGTATTTCATGCATGGACGGATGCTTGATTTGTATATATGCAAGATGGATTCAGAAAGAAAAAACATCCTGGCCCGACACAGTGACCCAACCTTCCTAGCAGTGAATTTAGTTTTTGACTTAATGTCGGAAGAGAGGGTAATGCCGAGTAGGTGGAGTGCATTGCTTCCAGGGAGACTCGCTGGGTTCATGCTTATGGGAGGCTGAAGAGGTTGCCTGTGATGATTGATAGACAGCAGCTTTGTCTTAGACCCATTGAAATTTACAAGCCAATTCTTTCCCCATTCCACCACATAATGTAGTTTCCTCTCAAGATCAGCAGCGAGATTATGTTTGTCCGCCTCGCCGTAAATTGTGTTGATCACGTCTGGGAGAGCATTTATGAAAATAAGGAAGAGCGTCGGACCTAGGATAGAGCCCTGAGTGACACCAGCGTTTGTACATTAGGATGTGGAGCCACACACACACACTCACACACACACACACACATTATATAAATATATTAAATAAATTGCTAACATTGGGTCTGCTTATTTTTAATAAAATCCGTTCATACTCACAGATAATCTTTCGTGTATTATAACTGAAAGATGTCAGAAATGAGCTGTAATGTCGACAGATGCTATCATCGTTCATCACTCTTCCCAAGTGCTTTCAATCTCTTTCCGAGGTCATCTTCAGGGGTGTGCGTTATGGTCACAAAAAATTACCGCAAAACTGTGTTGCTAAAAATTATTGTAGTTTTTTTTTTCTGCTACAAATATAACGGTTGACAAATTGCTTAGCGTTTATTAGAACGTTAAAATTACCTAAAATAGAATTTATATGTTGTAATGTTACGGTCATGCACGTGTTAAAGCATGAAAAAACTGTTTTTTTAACAAACATTTTAGAACATTACTGCAGTATTCATAGCTGATTCTATTAATTGACGGCTTAAGATTTTTAATGAATATTGCCTCGAGTATCTGTAGTTTGTTTTTGTTGTTTTCTTGGTGTAGGATAGTTGTATTTTCGATCATTATTTTTATATTGTGAGTGTAGACAGGAATGTTGTTGTAGATGTCTAGATATGAAGGAATGGGTAGACAAGTGTAATATAAAACGTTTTGTTAATGTAGTTGTTGTAAATCCAAAATATACGTTTGTTTGTTTGTTTGTTTTTTGTTTGTTTTTTTTTGTTTTTTTGTCGGAGATACATTCTCCCAAGGGACATTTGAATTGATATATAATGTTGGTTTTAAGTAACACATCAGTTGGTGGGGAGGAGTTATTATGGATAATTAAATTAGTAGTATTGAATTTTTAATATATTATTAACGGGAGATTATTTTTTAATATATTATGAACGGGATTGATACTAGTACATTAACAACACGTGATACACTCCTGGGCGATCATGTCTCGAAAGAGACATGACTGATTGCTATAACTTTCTGCGGTAGACTGGTTGCCAACCAAGACTACAGAATCTAATCTGTTCTCCTATTTATCCCATAGCTGGAGGTCAAAGCGGTAGATTAATACCTGTCCAAAGAGTATTTGCGCATAAGTAAATGCACCTAATTCGACTGGAATTCCAACTCGGCTCTCCGATTTCTCGACTCTAGTCGATATCGACTGCTACACAATGCCCACTCTTACTGTGTATGGAGATGAAAAGCCTCAAAATAACCGAAAAGTTAATACTAATCCGTACGGTGAATAAATGAACAAGATCAAAGAGGCAATTCGGTTGAAAGACCTTACCGACGATACAATGGAATTATTCAACATGACAATGATTACCCCCACCCAACCAACCAACATCGCTAACATGATCAAACATGCAACTAAAGAGTTTGATTTGGACATTCTCCTAAGACCTCATTATATTCTTCTGGTTTGGCTCCATTCTTTTTCGGCTGCTTTCTTACAATTTGAGAGTTTTTTTTATTTCAACAGACATGAGGAGCTTAAAAGTGGCTTGATGAATTCGTTGAGTCAAAACCTCGTGATTTCTATCATCGAGGCATTCAAAAGTTAATGGATTGTTGGCAGGAGGTCGTGAGCAATGAAAGGGGGATACATTATTGGATGATTGATCAGTTCTATTAATAAGTAATAAGTATTAAAACAAATTATAAAAAAGAAAGGAGTATGTGTAAAATCCTAATATTTGCTGTCTCATTTGATAGCTCAAAAACCTGTCGTCACAAATATATTTGTTAACTGAGTTTTGAGTTCATTCGATGATGTTTTCTCTCATAAATATTGACTATTGGACTAAGTATGTTATCAAAGAAAGAGATTTTGTTAACGAAGACATATATACTGTGTAAAAAGAAACGTATTTTACATTATTGTGCAGTGTGCAGTCTGATACGGTTATATTGTGATATGCAAAGGAGTGTATTTCTCTTCTGCGTTCTCTTCTGGAAAGTAGTAACCTTTGTAGGTCAGCAAACTAGCTGACACATTTGGTGTACTTGGAAGAAGAGAATAGAAAAGTTAAAGCTAGTTGGCTAGAATTATTTGATTTTTTCAAGTGAAAAAAAAACGTATAAAAAAGCAGACGACAGTTTCTTTGATTTTTTAATCATATCGCCGCAAGTAAGACATTTTATTGCCACAGTTTTGCAGGGGGTTACATAAGAAGAAAGTTATGAGAAAGAGTGACAGGTTATAGGGGTGTCAGGTTGTGGGTTAGGGTTAGAATACTGATGAGAGTGGTGTGGACGGAGAAAGAAGCAAGAGAGAGAGAGAGAGGAAGCAAGTTAGTGAGATGGTAGATGACTATTGACTTTACATTTAAATTCTTGGATATTGTAGCTCTCTGGGAAGATAGTAAATGGAAGGGAATTCCACATGCGGAAAGTGCGAGTAAAGAAACTGGTGGAGTAGAATTTGCGTTTATATTTTATTGGATTCGCAGTAAAAGGGTCGGACCAAGTTGCTAATCTTGTTGCTCGAGGAAATTCATATATAGGGGCCCCAGGGAGTTAAGTTCATCGGAGCAGAAGCCGTGAAAGTATTTGTAGAAGAGACACAGGGAAGCCACATTGCGCCGGTGTGAAAGTGACTATATCTGAGCTGACAAGACGGGATCTATCACATTGCATATTCTCCGTTTGATTTTGTCAAGGAAACGTAGGTGAATAGCATGAGCATCCGACCAGATAATTCAGCAATATTCAATAGCACGGGTGGATGATAGATTTATATATGTGCAGGATTGTTTCAGGCGGAAAAAAAATTTCTGGACCTACACAGAGAACCGACATTCTTAGCAGTGGATTTAGCTATGGATTCTATATTGTCATTCCACTTGAGGCCTGTTGTGAGAGTTAACCCGAGGAGGTGCACTGTTTTGCTTTCAGAGAAACTAGCCTGATTCATGCTAATGGTGGTTAGGAACGATTGTCTGTGGTGGTTAACAGATAGCAGGAACCATTAAAATTCACGAGTCATTTCTTACCCCAGTCCGCCACGGATTGGAGGTCCTTTCCAGGTTCGGCAGCGATGTTTGCTTTGTCAGCCACGGCAGATTTTTGATCGATGCGAAAGTAAATTGT